>APFE031380185.1:223575-268543 GCA_000404065.3 Pinus taeda | reverse complement strand
ATAAACTAAGCTAAAGGGAGAAGTGCCGATTGAAGCTTTCTTCATTATTCTATCTGCCCATAAAGCATTTACCAAAGTTTTGTGCCAATTCTTTTGGTTCTGGTCAACTGTTCTTTTAATAATCTTGATTAGGTTTTTATTTGTTGACTCAGCTAGTCCGTTTCCTTGCGGATAGTATTTGGCCGAATATTTCAGTTTGAACCCTCTTTTAAGTGCAAACTAAGTCATTGAATTCCCAGAAAAGTATGAAGCATTATCAAACATCAGAGCCGTCGGCAATCCAAACCTAGTGATTATAAATTGATCTATGAATTCAATGATGTTTTCAGAATTAGTTGTCTTGAGAGGAATTGCTTCTACCCATTTAGTAAAATAATCTGTTGCCGTGAGGATGTATCTATGCTGCTTAGAAGAGTGAGGAACGATCTCACCTATTATGTCCAAGCCCCACTGACTAAACGGTTGCTCGATGTGTACCGGCTGTAGTGGCATGGACGGCTTCTTTTGTCTCCCTACAGTAGTTTGGCAGACTTGGCATTTCCTCACGTAACTGTGTGAGTCTTTGAACAGTGTGGGCCAATAATATCCCGCACATAAGATCTTATGCGTAGTAGCATCTCCAGCATAGTGTCCGCCTGTGGGTCCATCGTGGAGTTCCTGCAAAACCTTTTCGGCTTCAGTTTTCTCAAGACACCTAAGAAGCACAGAATCATAATTTCTTTTAAACAGAACATCATTTATGAGCTGATATTGTTTATCTTTCAATCTCAGAGCTCTTTTCTTGGTGTGATCCAGATGTGTTGGAGCATACCCGTTCTTAAGATAATAAATGGTGTCAGCGTATAATGATTCTGTATCGTTTAGGCTTACCTCATATGTTTTTACTTCTTCAGATGAATTTTCAGGAATTTGCGATGCTCCAGCCAACATTTTGCAGAAGCCTTGACCTCTGACAATGCTTGCTGGTTTGATTTCAAGGTCGTATTCTTGTAAAGCGGTGATCCAATTTTCTCTTTTTTCACCCACATCTTTCTGTATTAGAAGATTTCTTACCGCTAGAAACGGTACTATGACCTTGGTATGGGTTTTAAGCAAGAAAGGTCTGAAATATTTGACTACTTTGAAAACAACATATGCATGTTTCTCCACGTCTTAATAGTTGAGTTCAACACCTTGTAGATTCGAGCTAAAAAATGCGATTGGAGCTTCCGCTTTCTCTTGATTTGCTTGAGTTAGAATCGCGGCATATGATTTCTCTGAGGCAAATGTGTATAAGATAAAAGATTCTGAAAAATTTGGGGTCGCTAAAGATGGAGCATTAATGATAGCTTGTTTGATCAGGTTGAATGCTTCATGCTCATCTTGACCCCATTTGAAATTTGAATTCTTTTTTATCATGGTTTGCAAAGGAGAAACAAGTCGTGAAAAATCTGGGACAAATCTTTTCACAAAATTGATTTGACCAAGAAAAGATTGCATGGCCTTTCTATTATGGGGTAGGGATATTTCAGAAATTTCTTTGATCCTACCAGGTTCAATGTGAATACCAGATTTTGATACTATGAATCCTAGAAGTTTTCCTTCACTTAATGCGAAAAAATATTTCTTTGGGTTAAGTGAAATCCCATACCTTAAACATCGTTGAAAGATTTGTTTCAAGTCTTTGAGATGGTCGCTTTGCTTCTTGGAGTACACTGTTATATCATCCAAATAAATCACTACAGATTTATTGACTAAACCCTTGAATGCGATGTCCATGGCTCTCTAAAATGTAGCGCCGGCATTGATCAAACCAAATGGCATCTTCCGATTTGCGTATGTGCCCCATTTAGTTTGGAACGTGTTTTTTAACTTATCGTCGGGATGTACCAGCACTTGATTGTATCCTGAAAATCCATCCAAGAAAGACATTAGTTCTGAGCCTGCTACCACCTGTAATATCTGCTCCATAGGAGGGAGGGGAAAATTGTCTTTTTGACAGGCTTTGTTGAGATTCCGAAAATCGATGCAGATTCTATTATCTCTGCTTTCCTTTCTAACGTGTACCATATTGGAGACCCATTTGGAATGTCTGACGGGGAAAATTATTCTGGCTTTTAATAACTTATTCAGCTCAGTCTTTATTTGGTTTTCTAAATTGGGGTGGATTTTTCTGAGTTTCCGTTGGACAGGTTTTTCATTGTCAATCATAGGGATAGTATGTTGAATAATGGAAGTGTCGTATGTCTTCAGCTCATCGTAATTCCAGGCGAAAACATTTTTGTATTGTCTCAAAAGATGAATATATGCTAGTTTTTCTTCAGGGGCTAGGTCATGGCCTAGATTAACGTTTTGTGGTTTATCATCGGTTCCCAGGTTTACTGATTCATAGTTCAGAGTTGAACTGTAGAGCTTAGAATTAGTAGACCTTTTAAACCGAATTTTCAAATCGTATAAGTCTTCCAACTTAACCACCGATTTAGGTATAGAATTATCAGTGCTACTTTGTTGTATTTGTCGATCGTGGTGGTCTTTGTCAATTATTTGATTGGAGTAGGATCCTTCAGAGGTGAGGAAATTTACAATATCAGGATCGTCATTGAATACTCTCCAGTTTGTAATGTTGTCAGGGATGGACGGTCTAAAGATTAACTCTATTGAGAATCTATCTGGACTAAAATCTTCGGAGGGAATGAGTCTAGAGGCTACGTTAGCTAAAAGGTCTGTGCTCGCGTTTTTGAGTCTTGGGATTGACGAAATATTGAATGCTATGAAATGCTCAGTCAGATCTTGTACTAAAGATTGATAGTGTTTCAAATGACTTGATAGGTAATGTATGGTGTTACGTACGTGTTTGACGACAATATCAGAGTCTCCGAAGACTTGAAGATACTTGACGTTCAACCCGATCGCTTTGTATAGGCCTTGCACCAAGGCCTCATATTCCGCTGTATTGTTTGTGCAATCGAATTCCAGTCTGCACGTAAGCATGGTCTTATCTCCTTCTGACTAATCAAACGCATCTTTGCTCTGCTCCTTCGTAGATTAGAGCCATCAAAATATAATTTCCACAACCAGAATGTATTTATAGTTTCTCTACAAATTAACACACTTTGAGTTATCAGTTTGGGAAAAAATTTCGACTTGGGACAAAACTGAATTTTCTAAGTAAGGTGATGTATGAGCATTGAAATTGCCGAGGAAAGAATCTACCGAGTAATTGCCTATGATACTACTGTTATATGTTATTGCTTCATTTCCCCCTCCAATTCCATTACTATGTACTTTTGGTGTAACTCTCGTTCAACCTTTATTTGATTTGGTTTACCATTGAAGGGTAACCACATGTGCGACCAGTCGGTTGAGAAGTATCCATGGAGTTTTTCGGACCAATCGATGCTAAGAATTAAGCCATAGAATTCTGGGATATCAGCTACTAGAATGCCGATAACTTGACATATGTTAGGGTTAGACGACAATCTTATGGTGACTTGATTAAGTTCACCAATCACTTTGACTTGAGATCGATCCAGCTGAACTATGCGCACTGCGGATTTTTGTGGTTGAACATTCAACTTGGCACATATTGATCTGGGTAAAATATTTGTTGAAGCCCCAGAATCTACCAAACTGTTGTGCACATTTTTATTGAAAATTTCATAAGTGAGAAGAAAAGGGGGAGTGTGAGATCTTGATCTCCCTCCAATCAACGCGATGCCATTTGGATCAATCTTATTGGTCATGTTGGTTGGAGTTCTTCCCATGTTGTGGGAAGATACAACTGTAGGCAAAGATGTAGTAGGCACGACATGTAATTCTTTCATCATTATCTTCTGTTGATGTTTCAATTTGCTCAATTCATAAAGAGTGATATTAGCCCTAGTCTTTTTCATGTCATCGATAATATTGTAATCCATTTCATCCGACACTATTAGTGTTCTTGATGGAGGTGTTTGATCTGGTTGGATTGGGCTAGATTGAGTCGCTTTAGCGGTCGTTTTCTTTGTTGCGACTTTTTCTTTTGCTGCAGGGCTTGCGCCCTTCTGCTTAGGGGTAGTTTGGGGAGGATCAAGTTGATTTTTGCTTCGTGTGCTAACCGGAAATGCTTCTTGATCTTCTTCTTGTGGGAGGATGAAATCCCACATTCCTTGTAGTACCACAACTTCTTCGTCATCAGTCTTCCCTTCAGTGGTACTCTCTTCTTCTTCCTCTTCTTCGGATTAGACATTTGAGATAGCGTTGGGCGGTTTCACATCCATTGAAGGGCCTCTTTTAAAAGCTCTGTAGGGCTTTTTTGAAGAAGTTTCTGCCACTTGTTTTTTTATGTCAATCATCTCATTGGACATGGTCTTTAATACTTTTTGCAATCCTTTCAAATCAAAAGGATGTTTCATTTGTTTCTTCTTGGTGTCTTCCTTGAAGGTGACTTTTTTAGATTTGCGTTCCTCTATCGCAGATCTCTTTTCCAGGGCTATTACGCGTTTCTCTACTGCTATCGCCTCTGTCAGGTTTTCAACTAAAGTTGTTTTATTTGCCCTATCCACGAAGACTGCTAAGTTTGATGGTAAGGCCGTAATATACCATTCACATCGTACTTCATCGCTGGGTTGGGAAGCAGTGGGAATTTTGTTGAGGATTTTATTGAACCGTAAATTGAAACCTTTGATGGGTTCTCTAGCCTCGGCTTTAAGATTGGATAAGTTACTGATTAACGTTGTCGTTGATCTGTCATCACCAAACTTGGTGAGAAATTGATTTTGAAAGATGTCCCAACTTGTGATAGACCCGGAGGGTAATGAAAAGTACCATGACCCGGCTGTTCCTTCCATTGTATAGGGAAAAATCCGGACAACAACGTCCTCGTTGGTAACTCCGTTGAGATTGACAGAAAGCATGAAATTGTTAATGTGCTCTTTAGCCAGCATGTCTGCTTCTGGATTGAATTTGGGTAGCCATTTCTCAGGATGGGCCGATATTTGGCTCAGGGGTGGAGGCATTAAAATTGCTCCAGGATTTTTCCATAGAGATTGGGCCATTGTTGAGCTGCTAGTAAATGAAAGTGTAGAGGATGATCCCTGAGGCTGGGAAGATGAAGACATTATGATCTTAGATGATTGAAGAAGAGGGGTTGTGGAAGGTGGATGAGTGGTTTGGAATGAAGATGTGGGTGGCTGACTTCGCGGTGAGGGAGTTGAAATGGACGATGTAGATGAAAGAGTCTCACTATCAGACTGTTGTAGTGTTTTCCTTGCTCTTTTCCTGGTGGGGAGAGAGAATTCAGTTGGCTGGATGTCAAATTTTTCGCTCTTTAATCTGGTCAGGGGATGAGCAGGATTGTACTGCGAAGTCACGCTGCTTTGAGTTTGAACTTCAGGGGGTTCAATGGTAGATTGGTCTGAAATATTAGGGTATGTAGCAGCGGTTAATACTCGAGCGACTTCTGACTCTGGATTTAAACGTATTGGGGAAGTCGGGGCAGTTGATGAGGGTGATTTACTCTCAAAATGGTATTTAGATTTTGATTTAGGTGCCATTCATAGTTCAGGCCCTCCTTCTAGCGCCAAATATGTTGAAGCCCCGAAAATCGGGTCGACAACAAGGGGATACCCACCCGGTCCGGACCTTGGTTGGCAGCTCCTTATCCGTTTGGTATAGCGGGTCCGACTGGGGATAATGGGACCAGTTTCCAAATCTAAGGGTGTGTGTGTGTGTAGAGTTGAATGATGTTGATCTAAGAGTAATTAAAGCTAATTTAATTCAGATTCGTAAACTAACTCTATGCTATTATAATCTAATGAGAAACAACACATCTAATCTACACTAACCAGGGGTGTATATCTTCTATTATGCAATCTAAAGATATTTCAAACAATAATCGGCAATAAAGGTCATTCTTCTATCATAAGAATAGAAATCAGTTAAGATAAACCACTTTGCATAAGAAGTTAGGCAAAACAGTTGTGAACAGCATATCGCATAATAAGTTATTCATATATCAGACATAAATAAATGACTCCACCGTACAGAAGTGCCAAATGGTAACTCATACATTCATGCAATAACATATAAACAACTGAAAACTGTATATCACTTTAAGAATATAAGCAGAAATGGCCAAGAGATAAAAGTACCATTTATGACTAATCCTACTCATAAACTTCAAGCAAAAATGATTTATCTCTACTTGTTCTAACATCTACTAAGAGTACAAAAGTGCAACATCAGTAGCAGACATCAAATGTAAACATTAATAAATCTCGATCCATCCATTCATCAAAACCTCCTCTGAGGGTGCAGAAGTGCATGTTCCGAGGACAAGTTTTTGACAAATTTCTGGACCCTTCTCTAAATGCCTGAGAAGGGTTTAAATACTGCTAACTAATTAATTTAATTTACATAAATTTAGGATACGGTTTTAAATGACCGCCCTTCTGATAAAGCAAAACTATTTCTAAAAAATTGAATCTAATTCTAAACTATTTCTGTATTTGCTCCTTAGTGTTGTAGGCACGCAACATTCACCTGGGAAGAGTCGGCTAGTCGCCTTCCGCTTTAGTTTGAGCTATGAAAATAGAAATAACAAGCGCTGGCACCACTTTCTCGTAAACTAGAATATATTTTCGAGAATCTTCCTCTGACTGGGTGTACTCACTGCGTGTATACTTGGTAATGACCCAAATTTCTCTCAAATTGATTCTGCTTTTGCTATTTCGTTTTTCCGGCCTTGCGAATGACTTAAAAAGTTGGGGACTTTACTCTCTGAATAATTTTGTGCATCGAAAACTGCCTCCGTTCTTTATTCCGGGCTTTTCTGGTGCGTAAGCTTCAAGGTTTTTTGTAAACATGCTGCTTTTGTGTGCCTTTGACTCTGAGCTTTAGGTGGCCTATTGACATCAACATGTGTTGAGTGATACTCTGGAATCTGTGGTCCTGTCGCATGCGACATCCGTTTCTGAAGGGATTTCTTCTCTGTTCTCCGAGCATTGACGCTTTCCCATTTTCCTTAGATGTTTCCTGCAAATTGCTTCATGTTATTTCTTGTCTTACAGTTTACGCAAAGGAAAAGAGTAATGATAATAAAGATTGACATGAAAGCTTTAGGCTCTTATGAATGCATAATCATGACATCCATAGCGAACTGACTCTTCGAAAAACACGAGATTGTCCTTCCTGAATACTTTGGCGTACAATCATTAATTTCTTTTAAGGCGCGCGCCCAATTTTGGTTAATGGACAGCTTCCCATTGAATACTACACCAAGGAAAACTCACGATGGGCGATTTCTGCGACTTGCATCGCAGCATCGCAGATCGTAGATCGCAGCATTTAGTCATCCAGTCATTGTGTGCTACTTATGCGATGTTGCGATATGCGACATCGCATATCGGTCGTCGGAGATTTCTTAAGTTTCTTCATTTAAGAGCACTTCATAATGAATGCGATGCGATGAATTTCACGTCGCTTCTTCATAGTTTATTATGCTCATAAGAAAAAAACTTTTCATTCTTTTGATGTGATAAAGTTTTAAGGAGTTAAATACAAAAATTTTCATAAAATGTTTATTTGGATTTTCTATTAAGGGTCTCCATTTGCTTGGTGTTATTGCTAATATCAAACAAAGAGGGGGGTTGTTGGTGGCCACAACACCTTCCAAAGCTTAGTAGAAACTTGTTATCTCTTATTCACATTCTCCAGCAAGGACACTCCATTCACATGTTTGATGGAAAAGTTGAGATAAGAAAAGCATTAGAAAACACAGCTTTCATGATTGGAATAGAGGAGGAAAGATTGTTGAAGTTGCAAGAAACATATGCTCGTGCACAAAACTTTGAAGACAATTCTCAATATGATGAAGGTACATTTCCATCTACTCTTCTATGGCATGCAATATTTGAACATCCTAATAATGATAGCCTTTGTTTGTTAAAAAGAAATGGTGTTCTTGGTTTGTCAATTATTCTAAGAAAACTGAAGTAATGTGATGCTTGTATCCTAAACATTGTAAACTTTGAAATGGGAGCTATAAACACAAAATGGGAACTCTGACCAAAAAACCCCGAAAAAACATGAAAACAGTAGTAAAAATGAAAAGTGTGTATACTGGAGCGATAAAATTGTTTTTAAAGGCCAATTTTGAACATGTTTTAAAAATAGCAGCGAAAACGATTTTTTTGTGAAAAAATTGTGCCAAAAACACCCTGAAAATGAAAAGTGTTGATACTGGAATGATGACTTTTTTTTAAGGCCAATTTTCAACATTTTTAAAAAATGCTAATAAAACCGAATTTTTATCTGCAAAAAACACCTTCAAAACGAAAAGTGTTGATGCTGGAATAACACCTTTTTTTCTTTTCTTTTTTTCTAGGGTAAATTTTCAACATTTTGAAATAATGGTGTAAAAGATTTTATCATGACTCCGAAAAACATTACAATTTCAAAAGAATAATGAAACCATAAGATTAAAAATAAAAACAAAAATTAAAACAATGAAAAAAACAAAAAATAAGTTTAAAAAAATTGCAAAAGGTATATTTAAAAAAAAAAATCAAATATAAAAAAAGACAAAAAAAAACAAATTTAGAAAAAAAAAATTACAAAAAAGAAAGTCAATAAAAATGTTAAAAAAAAATAAATTACCTATAAGAATAGGAATTAACAATTAAAAAAATATAAAGAATAATCATAGGAAAAACATATTTTCAAAAAAATTCATTTTTTATTTTTTATTATTATTATTATTATTATTCTTATTATTTTCTTATTCTAGTAAACAAAAAAAACAAAAACTATTAAATTAAGTAAGTAAAAATCGAAAAATTTAAAAAGCATATCAAAAAAAAAAAAAAGAAAGACAACAAAAAACAAAAAAAGCATCTAAATTTTAAAAAATACACATATTTTCAAATTAAAAATTAAATTAGATTAAACATTTATATAAAAAACAACAATATTTTTTATTTTAAAAAATAAATAAAATTTATATTAAAAATTTAAAATTTTAAAATTTCTATTTAATTTGTTTTTTATTTAAAAAAAAAAAAAAAAAATTTATATTAAAATTTTAAAACTTATTTCTATTATTTTTTTTTAACATTGTTTAAAAAAATATTTTTATTTAAAAAGAAACAAAACTCTTTAAATTTAAATTTATATATATTATATTTCCAAGAATTTATATGCATTTTTTTTAATGTTTTCTAAACTATTCTTTCTTTTTTTTAATATCAATTTTTATTTTATTTTTTTAATGGGCAAGTCTCGCAGTCGAGCCACCCAGGGTCGCACCCCCATGAGCGGTCGGGCGTTGACTGAGCAATTCCGGGAATCACACATCTATTGCCCAGTTGCTCGTGGGGGCACGACTGCAAGTAGCTACACCCCCGGGTGGACGGCGGCAACTGGTCGATTCCTAGAATCGATCAGCGGCCGCCCGACCATCGGAATTGACCAGTCGCCCCCGGCCGCCAGTGGGGCGCGGCCCAAGCAGCCATGTCGCGCCCCCATGGGCGATTCCGGGAATCACCCAGCTGCCACCTGCCGCCCGATGGGGGCGGCTGGCAAGGCTTGCCATTTAAAAAATAAAAATATTCATATTAATATTTAATATATATTATAATAGATGATAAAAAATGAAAATTTTAACTCGATTTTTAAATTTAAATTTTTAATTATAAAATTTTAAATGTTTTTCTTAAATTAATATATTTTATATATATTATATATTACTATATATATTATATATATTTAATGTTTTTAATTTTATTTTTTAATTTATTAATATATATATTTTTTTTAATTTTATTTTTTAATTTTAATATTATATATATATATATATTTTTCTTATGTTTTTTTTTAAATGTTTTTAATTTTTTTTAGTAGTTAAAAAAAAATGTTAATTTTTTATTTTTTTTAAATCTAGTTTATTTAATTTTGTTTTTTGTTTTTGCTAATGTTTTTAAATTTTTTTTTTAATTTTCTTATTTAATTTCACAGTTTTTTAATCTTATTTTTTTTCAAATTCTTTTATTGTTTACAAGATTTTTTTTTTTTTTTGTAAAAAAAATTGACATAAAAAAATTTTAAAGTGTAAAAAAATGTAACATTTAAAAAAATATCCACACTTAATACGTTAAAAAATTTAAAGTGTTAAAAATCATTAAATTTAGAAAAATAATTATTTACATTTCATACATTAGAAAATTTAAAGTAAAAAAATAGGTCTTTTAAAAAAATGGCATGATGTAGAATCACCACTTTTTTAAATGAGCATGCAAATCATTAACATTCTAAAATGCAATGTAAATAAAAAAAATTAAAGTGTCAAAAACTATGCTCTAAAAAATATATGTGTGCTCCGCATCGCCCCTTTTCAAAATCGGGTCATTTTTTTGCTATCTCTATGAAACAGGTAACAATATCAGTTCTCGTTTCAAAGTTTACATTGTTCCTAGGAAAACATAGCAAATAGCCATTTCATGATTATGTTTCTAGAGCATGTAGAAAGCTTGCATTAATTCATTCTTATTTATGTGTCCCTATGCGTATTCCTTCTACGAATGGAAATAAATATATGATGACTTTTATTGATGATTACACCAAGATGTGTTGGGTATATTTCTCAAAAAGTAAATCGAAATCTTTTGAAATTTTCAAAAACTTTCATGCATCGATTGAAAATGATGCACAATCACATTTTAACTCTATTCCTACTAATAATGGAAATTAATATTCTTTAAATAAATTTGAAAACTATATGTAACACCTTCCTCCCATATCTATCCAAGCAATCGGCAGCCGAGGTAAACATGCGATGAAAGGTCACTATGATATGATTCGACCTCCTAAGTCACATTAAGGAAGTAGAACCGACGGAAACACACCATACAAACATCCAACATCATCAAAAGAACCCTCAAAGGACTAGTCATCCACTTAGACAGCTTGTTCCTGGGTCCCACTGTTGTTTTAGGTCTCTTGAGCCATAGTCGCTCTCATGCTTTGGGCAAGGGAGCGACCAGCAACTTAAAGTCGCTCTCACAGGCCTGCCTGCCAGTGACTATGGACCAAAATTATTAGTGTTGTGCCAGCGACCCTGATATTTAAGCCACTATTTCAGGCTCAGAGCCCAGGACACTACCCAAAACTTATCCATCTCTTGAAATCAGTAAAGTAACAAAGAAATGAAAGTATTAAAGCAAATACTTGTTCAAGACCTTAACAGGATCCCTACTAGCCATGACAGGCATTTCGTCAAACATATCATCGACATGTAACCTACAGGTGTAAACAACATAATTAAGTGTATGGATCTCATACTTATCTTAGAATCTCTATGAACCATTGTTCCTTGTTGCATTATTATCTATTAGGTCATAGACACATTATCCATTCATATACAAGTAAAAACATGTTGAAATCCATACATAAATATTGTCATAAAATGTGCATATAACTAACATAATAGGAATAGAAATACAATAAACATGAAAACCATCAAATCCATAAATACATCAGTACCTTTACACATGGAAATCAAGGGAAATGATTTCTCATTAATGAATGCAATGAATCATCCAAAGATGGGACTACCATGTTCCACCCGACTGGAGAATGGTTCAGCCAAATCTCTCTTCAGCCATTCCCCCCATGCCATATCCCAAACATGAATGTGGGATCTCTGTTGGGCCTCAAATATGCCCATTTTTCCATCATACAAAACCACCATTTATAACCTAAATTCTGACACCAGTATACTCATTTCACATCATAATTCCATCATTTATCACCAAATCACATCCTATGCCTCATGGTTTATTATCATTAGTTTTATTATATTTTCGATAATTACATATGATTTAGTCGTGATTTACTAATGATAGTTTCACCAAGTTCATTTTTCGAAGCATTCTATTGCCAGAACTCTCCATAAGTCAATTTTAACTAGTTACTACTGAGTTAACTATGGAATGAGATTTTTGTAGGCGAAAATATGAAGTTTGTGATCAAATGGTGAGGAATATTGAAATTTCTACACGTGGGTTTTGTTCAGAGAACCCTCATTTAGGTAACCCAGAAATGGTTTGGCAAAATTCGACATTATGAGGAAGTTACGGTCAGGGGACTATTCCAACACTTCTTAAGTACAGAATGGACATGAACAGCATGAACGGGTCAATTCGGGTTTGGTTGTGTACACCTTTTGCTAAACGACCTTGTACTAAATAAGGAAGTGGTTCCTCCATCCTTGCATTGATCAGAATGAGCCCAACCGTGATCCACTTGAAGATAGTCCAAAAGATCTCATACGACTTGTTTTAGCCTTGTTGTTGTATTTGCTTTTTCTGAGTTCATTGGTTGTGCTTTGTTTCCACCATCTACACCTTATAAAATCTGATTCTCTCTAAATGTAGGCTGGTGGTGGAAAAGCAGGAGGGCAACAATAGGAGTAGCAGCAATAAAACTATGATGTAATTCTGTTTACACTGGAAGCTTGATATATTGTTGAACCATTAATATAATTCTGATTCTGCACTTTAATTCCTATAAGTGATTATGTGTTTTAATTTCTAAAAGAACTATTGTGTTAATTTAGACTTGCTCCAGGAGTGGCAAGGGCCCACCACTGCCTAGAAGCAAGTCCTGCAGTTAATCTAGGTAATAGGAATTACGTTTGATTCAGATTTAGAAGTGTGAATTTCATTTTGAAGAAGTTGATGATTAGATCTCTACCAAGAAAGGAAAGGACATACTCTCTGCTCAAAGCTGACAGAAGCGGGACAAGCTTGAACAATGGTTTCGTTTAATGTTATGAGCCCCTCCCTATTCTATTCCTATGAGTGAATAGGACTGCAAGGAAGAGTTCATTCATCAATCCACTTCGCCCTTTCCTCCCTCTTATCAGCTCGACCTATATTAGCCCAAGAACTACTTCTTGTAACTTGGTACCTTTTTTCCTTTTCCATCTCAGCGCATGGCTTGCTGAAGGGCTTATCTTTCAAGTCTGACTTTCAAGGTCTATTCTTTTAAGTCGCCCTCAACCATTGTCATGCAACTAACCATTTGATCTATGACCTACCGAGCACTAAGCCTTGAGCCAAAAGGATAAAAAGAACTAAACATGTACTAGCTTGGCTTTTATAGCCGTTTGATCTTAGAAATCTTTCATTTTGTACCCAAGTCTTTACTCTATTTTGCATATTTGAATAAAACACTATAGATCTTGTTATTAATTGTTATAAACCAACAAGGATTATCTTGAATGATGACTCATGATGCATGAATGGTTTATTTGATGTATTTGATGGTCCAGAACATTTAAAGGAATGCGTCCAATTCGGAAAGATACAGAGCTTAATCATTGTGTGATGAGTTCAAAAACGAAATTGGTTTATGTCCAGTACATTTTCCATTTGGTAATGAATTCTATAGCATCGTATTTGACATGAAAAATGCTCAGTGGTCTCGTTTAATTGAATTTACAACTTGGTTTCGAGACTTAGCACAATTATAATAAGATTGAATGGAAACTTAAAGTTAATGTTTTTCATGGAATAACTTTATGATTTTTAGTCTAGAAAAATTTTTGGTCCTTTGAATTTGAGTAGGTTAATATTGGAAGTTTAGAATATCGATTTGAGGTTTGAGTTACTTAGTTTCTTTTGAGTGTTTGCAGAATTATATGTTTTTTGATTTGTTACATGCACCCCAAGACTTAAGCTCATCAAATTAGATTTCATTTGATTTTTTCCTTAGCATCAAATTGTTTTGATTGAGCATTAATTTTTGGGCTAAGTTTAGTATGTTTTCAATTCTGTAATGAAGGCATGACTCTAGCATGAGTTTGGTTTAATTCATTTAAAGAGTGAAGTTGAGCTTTTGAGTAGTTTGTCTGATTCAAATTCAAGGTTCTTATTTGAGAATGTTGAGTGATAAATTGTAGTAATTAAATTGTGATAAGTTCCTCCTAGATAATGATTCGAATTTCTTAATTTAAGCAATCATTTCTCTTTTGTTTTTCGATCAATGAAACTAGGATAGATATCATAGTTCAGTTTATATAGAGGTTGGATTATTTAAGTAATGATTGATATTCTTTTGCAATAGAAATCTGTGTTGCTTGAGCTATAAATTTTGAAGTAGTTTGCGTAATGGCTTTGCATCAATTTGTTTGTTTTTTTACCATTAAGTGAGCTTTGAATTAGCCAGGTTATGATCCAAATAGAGTAGTGATTAAGGTTTGAATAGAATAAGTATTTAGCTTGATAAGCTTCTTTGCTTCGGTTTGTGTGATTGGAAATAGTTTGAACAATTCTACGATTATGTACTTAGACAGTAAATTGATTTTCTTACTCTAGTTTAGGTTAGATGCTCTGATCCTGCATTACCTGCGCTTGCACCTCTAAGCTTACGAGTTCTAGATTGATAATTTAATGTTGGAATTATTACACATATAATTTCCCCAACATTTTTGGCGTTGGTTCCAAGGAGGTGCTAAAGGGATCTGAGCATAATTTATTTCACAAGTTTTTGTGTGATTTTAGTTGCAGGGAAATCAGAAGGGGGAGATGACGATAAGATGTGAGTGAAGAGCCCTACATCCGCTTTTCTTTGGGTCACTCCAAAGTCTGGCTGTCTAAGTAAGCAGGGAGTTCAAGTTTGGTGAGTTTTATTGTAATAAGTTTTTATTCATTTAGATTAAAAATTTCAAGCTCTTAAATGACAAAACATTTTTTGGGTGTTGTAAGAACCCCTATGTACTAATCCATGTGTGGAGCTAGGAATTTCTAAACTAGCAAGAATGATTCAAGGACAATTAAGAATTTGAAGGAGTTATCTCAAATCCTAGCAGCAGTTGGGGTCGCTGCCTCTCAAGAAGAGTAGATCTTGATAGTAGTCAAAAACCTTTCTACCTCTCCAGAAGTGATCGAAGAACCTGATTTCCATGAGCCACAACCACATGAAGAGCTAGAATCCTCCAATAATCACATTTTCCAATCTTTAGAGGAAACTGAGAACTTATGTACAACATCTATTGGAGAGAAGCCCCTAAAACCGGAGATTGAAGAGGACACGTAACATTGTCCAAATGAAGAAGACCACTATGATTACATCGGGCATTGGTTCCAAACCAGTACTCCAGCAAGGCATCATTCTCTTCCTCACACTTTCTTAGCATCATATAATTTGCAGCTGCTAGTTTCACATGCTCATGTACACTGTAAAGTTTATATGTTAAATCTGAGCATGAATATAGCCTTGTACCTAATCCGCACATGGATTCACTGGAAGTTCTCTTTCACTTGAAGGAGGACATATTTTCTTCAGCATAGTAGGAAAGTTATTAAATAAATAAATGAAAATAGTAAAGAGAAAAATAAGTCCTTTTGTGAAAACCAGATTGTTTGCCGCAACTAGATAGGGAATTTGCTTGAAAACCAGGTAACTGATAGGAAAGGTTCTCAAAAAAGTTTGTAAATTTGTATGAGTTTTTCAAATCATGTATTTCATTATGTCTTGTACTCGTGTTGATTGATGTGGGATTCCTTAAGGCCCACCTGCCAACAAGCCTTATCCCATCGACATCAACACATTATCTGGAATTAGGGTTAGGGTTAGATAAGGTACCTGGGAGCCTGCATGCCTTAATGGCAAGTACCCTTGTCATCTACTAAGGAAATAAATTAATGTTTCTTAGTGGAAAGGCTAGTAGAATGTACCTAGTGCCTTGATTCCAATTGACATCAAGGGTGGGATATCTCGCATTGGTTAACGACTTCCTCAATGGTCGGTAATCCAATTATTCTTGCTTATGTTCAAAATCAACACCATTTATTCACATAAGCAGGATGTCACATGGTGTGTAACGGTTGAAGACTATTTGGTTTTGTGATCTCAGTATAGATTTGCAATAGCGTGGACATTTGTAGCAACATTTCCTTTTCTTGTAGCAGACATCTTCTTTCAATAAAGATTTCCATATAACAGCTTGATCAATATTGCAGGAGTCATCTTCCTTCTTTGTTTGGGGACATATAACTCCTCAGGCATGGGGGAGAAGGGAACCTTCATTTTTTAGCCTCTTGTACTATTTCCAGTTCAACCTTATTCAGTAGATCCATATGGACATTAGCAGCAGTTATTCCAACTCCAACTTTCAGCTGTGTTCCGTTTCATCTTCCACTTCATCTTGCAACACCAAGCACATCAATGATAAAGGTAAAACTTGAGGTAAATTTAGCTTATGATTCTCTAATTCATTAGTTAAAGAAAATTAATTATTCACCACTTCTCATTCCATGCATTTCATATTTCATAAACCATCATCCTTTTATTATCCTTCCATTCACTTTGCATATACTCTGATTACAAGACCATGTTAAAAGAAAAAACCTTATGGTGCATTGATAAAGCGACCTCTATGATGTCTTCTCCTTCCATGATGAAAATCATTAAAGATGAAGTCATTACTGTCATGCAATGATAAAGGAAACCGAATATAGACATTGGTCTTACGAAGACAGAGCATCAATCGCCCACTCACCATCTCCATCACTCATCTCTCCTTCACTCGTCCCTTTCTTGTCCTCAATTTGTATAGCTCAGTAAATTAGTGTGACCTATTAAGTATGAAGAGTGTTGCACGACAAGAATCAACACCTCCAAACATTCAAGTAAGTGCTGCTCCACAAGAACCAGCGCCTTCAAATATCCAAGTAATGTCGTCCCACAAGAACCTATAAAAGAAAAGAGATTTTTTTGCATGAGGACATGCAAACCCTCAGGCATGGGGGGATGTTGGGCCTCGAATATGCCCATTTTTCCATCATATAAAATCACCATTTAACCTAAATTCTGACACCAATATACTCATTTCACGTCATCATTCCATCATTTATCACCAAATCACATCTTATGCCTTGTGGTTGATTATCATTAGTTTTATTACCTTTTTTATGATTAGAGATGATTTAGTCATGATTTACTAATGATGGTTTTACCAAGTTCATTTGTTGAAGCATTATATTGCGAGAAGTCTCCACAAGTCAATTTTAACTAGTTATTGCAGAGTTAAGTACAAAATGAGATTGTGTAGGTAAAAATATAAATTTTGTGATCATATGGTGAGGAATATTGAAATTCTGACACGTGGGTTTTGTTCAAAGCACCCTCATTCAGGTAACCCAAAAACGGTTTGGAAAAATTTGACATGATGAGGAAGTTACTGTCAGGGGAATATTCCAACACTTCTTAAATACATAATGGACGTGAACGGCCTGAACGGGTCAATTCAGGTTTAGTTGTGCACGCCTTTTGCTGAACAATCTTGTGCTAAACAAGGAAGTGGTTCCTCGATCCTTGCATTGATCAGAATGAGCCCAACCGTGATCCATTTGAAGTTTATCTCGAAGATTGCATACGACTTGTTTTAGCCTTGATGTTGTATTTTCTTTTTCTGAGTTCATTGGTTGTGCTTTGTTTCCATCAGCTACACCTTATAAAATCCAATGCTCTCTACATGTAGGCTCGTGGTGGAAAATCAGGAGGGAAGCAATAGGAGCAACATTAGTGAAAATGTGATGTAATTCTATTTACATTGGAAGCTTTGATGTATTGCTGAGCCATTGATATAATTATGATTTTGCACTTTAATTCTTGTAAGTGATTATGTGTTTTAATTTTTAAAAGAACTATTGTGTTAATTTAGACTTTCTCCAGGAGTGGCAAGGGCCCATCACCACCTGGAAGAAAGTCCTGCAGTTAATCTAGGCAATAGGAATTACGTTTGATTCAGATTTAGAAGTGTGAATTTCATTTTGAAGAAGTTGATGATTAGATCTTAGAAATCTTTCATTTTGTACCCAAGTCTTTACTCTATTTTGCAGATTTGAATAAAACACTATAGATCTTGTTTTTAATTGTTATAAACCAGCAAGGATTATGTTGAATGATGACTCATGATGCATGAATGGGTTACTT
This sequence comes from Pinus taeda, assembly GCA_000404065.3. NCBI lineage: Eukaryota > Viridiplantae > Streptophyta > Pinopsida > Pinales > Pinaceae > Pinus > Pinus taeda. The sequence goes on along the minus strand of APFE031380185.1, from coordinate 250,588 downwards.
GATGCATTTCATGGTTCGGAACATTTAAAGGAATGCGTCCAATTCGAAAAGATATAGAGGTTAATCACCATGTGATGAGTTCAAAAACGATTTTTTTTTATGTCTTGTACATTTTCCATTTGGTATCGAATTCTATAGCATCGTATTTGACAACAAAAATTCTCTGCAGTCTCGTGACAATATATTTGATTGAATTTGCAACTTTGTTTCGAGACTTAGCACAATTATAATAAGGTTGAATGGAAACTTAAAGTTAATGTTTTTCATGGAATAACTTTATGAGTTTTAGTCTAGAAAAGTTTTGGTTCCTTTGAATTTGAGTAGGTTAATACTGGCAGTTTAGAATATTGATTTGAAGTTTGAGTTACTTAGTTTATTTTGAGTGTTTTCATAATTAAATGCTTGTTTATTTGTTACATGCATCCTGGGACTTAGGCTCAGCAAATTAGATTTCATTGGATTTTTTCCTTAGCATCATATTGTTTTGATCGAGCATTAATTTTTGGGCTGAGTTTAGTATGATTTCGATTATGTAATGAAGGCATGAGTATAGCATGAGTTTGGTTTAATTCATTTAAAGATTGAAGTTGAGCTTTTGAGTAGTTTGTGTGATTCAAATTGAAGGTTCTTATTTGAGAATGTTGAGTGATAAATTGTAGTAATTAAATTGTGATAAGTTCCTCCTAGATAATGATTTGAATTTCTTACTTTAAGCAATCATTTCTCTTTTTTTTTTTTATTCCAATTAATGAAGCTAGGATTAATATCATAGTTCAGTTTATATAGAGGTTGGATTATTTAAGTAATGATTGATATTATTTTGCAAGAGAAATCCATGTTGATTGAACTATAAATTTTGAAGTAGTTTGCGTAATGGCTTTGCATCAATCTGTTTGTTATCTTTACCATTAAATAAGATTTGAATTAGCCAGGTTATGATCCAAATAGAGTAGTGATTAAGGTTTGAATAGAATAAGGATTTAGCTTGATAAGATTCTTTGCTTCGGTTTGTGTGGTTGGAAATAGTTTGAACAATTCTACGATTATGTAATTAGACAGTATATTGATTTTCTTACTTTAGTTAGGTTAGATGCTCTGATCCTACATTACATTTTCTTGCGCCTCGAAGCTTACGAGTCCCGGATTGGAATTATCGCACATATAATTTCCCCAACAATATCGTAGAACACATCAATCAAATCCCATTCAGGGCTTCCGAGGCCATCCACCTCAACCCATCAAAAACTGGTTCCACCTCATGGTCGAACTTCACCAAAACCATCATCAGATTGGTCTCCATTCAAGCCTTCTAGGGCTTCCAGAGTGTGTCCAACCAAGGCTTCCAGAACTAGTAACACAACCCACAACTTATAGAAGGCTTCCAAAGTGTTTATCCAACCAAGGCTTCCAGGACTAGTAACTCAACCATCTAAGGGATTTTAGAGTGTTTGTCCAACTAGGGCTTCCAGGACTAGTAACTCAACCTAAGTTGTTACAGGGCTTCCAGGACTAATAACTCAACCCAGGTTAAGGAAACATGAGAACCAATAAAAAGAAACAATGAAATTAAACCCACAATCATCATGGCTATTCAAGAACTAGCAAGGCTAGGCAATCCACTATCGATCCAAGCAATCCTCCATGCTAATGACAGATCACAACCAAGAAACCACATGCATATGCTATGCATGCCAAAACTAGTGAAGAAATCATACATGCAACTCGGTACCTACAAGAAAATCTGATGTAGTTGTTGATGTTGATGCCTTCTTGCGCTTTCCTGCTATTCCTTTGCCTTCTTGCTCCAAGAATCCATGTATGTCACACCCCCCAAGAGTTCTCCAAGAAAACTCTAATTTTCCAAGAGTATGAGAGAGAAAGAGAAAGAATAATGGGAGAGCTCCAACATTGAAGTGACAAAAGGTTAACAACTGATCCTCATAAGCATTTTTATGAATGAGGCCATTATTTTCCTTCATTTTCCATTATTTTCCTTCATTTTCCTCCTCACATACAACTTGAGACCTTTCATCTCATTTTTATCCTAATTTCAATTTTTTTCATAAATAAATGTGCCAGAATGCCTTAGCCATTGCCTTTCTCAATTTCCTTATCCGTAAACAACCAAATGAACAACCACTAGGATGTCTTGCCAAACATTCAACTTAGAATAAGTGTCTCATCAACCGTGGTTATTATTTTTAACTTTATTACATGGAATCACCAGGGTTGTTACAGAACCCTCCCCCTTAGAGGACATTGTCCTCGGTGTTCAATCAAACATATACCTCAACAACCTGTTGAAAGAAGACACACTGTTAATGGAGATTTATAACACAGCTCGATGCAATATTTAGAATGAAAGATCTACTCAAGACAAAACATCATGACAACATGACAACATACTACATAATGGAGCTTTATAACACAGATCATTACGATATTTACAATTATCATCATGTTGAGTGCCAACTCATATGAAATCATGACATCATGATAACATAATCACATGATAGAATAATAACATAACAACAAAACCATAATAGCATGATACTCATACCACATAGTGGAGCTTTATAACATAGCTTCTTAAGGTATTTACATCCATACACATGGGTACATATAGCAACATCATCAATATATATATATATATACCAAAACATATGTCAAACATATACTAACATCATATATAGGCATATATAAAAACATCATATAGCATATATCAACTATCATAAAGCATATAGCAATCACCATAAATGATATACTAAACCAACATAAACAAATACTAAACCACCATAAAGAATATACCAAGACATCATAAGCAAATACTAAACCACCATAAGCAATCACTAAACCACCATATCAAAGATGCTTTGCCTCAACTAGCAGACAAGGAAGGATACATAGCCCGCATCTGATTCGCCATCTCCATTTCACCTTAAATTTCTTGATTTCTCAGTTCTGGAGCATGAGCACCTTTTTCTACAATATGCGTTGAGGCTCCAGCTGGAATTCTCCATCTAGTTCCACCTGCAATACAAACCAATCAATCACATGATCAACATATTTAACATACTTCTTAAGCAATGGGACATGGAAAATAGTGTGGACTTTCATTATCGGAGGTAGTGCAAGTTGATAGGCTACTGGCCCAGTCCTCTCAATGATACTGAAGGGTCCACAAAACCGTGGTGCTATCTTGGCACATGAGATAATATGCAAGTAGTTCTTCTTCGATTTGATGCACATGTATGCATATTCCCCAACCTGAAACTCCTTGAACAACCTGTTCCAGTATGCATAACTTTTATGCCCATCATGTGCCGCCTTGAGATTCTTCTTGATCACCTACATCTCATGTTCCATGTCTTCCAACATATCTAGTCCAATCAATACCCTACAAACCAGATCATTCCAACTAATGGGAGTGTTACAACTCCACCCATACAACGCCTCAAAAGGACTCATCCTCAATGATTCCTGATAATCATTGTTGTATGTGAACTCTACCAAGGGGAGATACTCTTCCCATTTCCTCTACTGATGCATCACATACATCCTCAACATGTCCTCTAATGTCTTGTTGAGCCTCTTTGTCTGTCCATTTGTCTACGGAAGATAAGTTGTGTTGAAGGCCAACTCGATGCCCAAACCTGCAAATGAATCCTTCCAAAACTTGGAAGTGATATTTGCGTCCTTTTTTGACATGATCTTCTTTGGAACACTGTGTATTCTAACCACATCTTGAATGAATACCTGTGCCACATCACTAGCTGAGAATGTAGACTTTACTGGAACAAAGTGTGAAACCTTTGTTAACCTATCCATAATGACCATGGTCGAATCATGCTGCTTCAGTGTCTTTGGCAACCTTGTGATGAAATCTATGGAAATGACCTCCCATTTCCATGACTCCATAATCACGATTAGATGTAGCAGTCCACATGAATGTTTACATTCTACCCTCACTCATTAACAATCGAAACATCTCGCCATAAACTCAGCTACATCCCTTTTCAAAATCGGCCAATAGTAATATCTCTTCACTGTTATCAGTGTCTTCTGGTAACCTGGGTGACCTAAAGACAATTTCTCATGAAACTCTTTCAAGATCACATTCTTGCGGTTGCTATCATCTGACACATATATCCTATCTCGAAACTTAACTAATCAATTTGTTGTAAGACAATAGTCCAAGTCCTGTGCACCTGCACCTGTACCATCACTTTTACCTATACTTGTACCATCAACTATACCTGTACATGTACCTATACTCTGCTGCAACCTATGCACAATCTCTGTATATTTGACATCGTGTTGTCTTGCCCACAAGATCTTTTCTTGTAAATTTTTCCCATAAGATCTCATAGATGCTAAGTGATTCACCTATACATGCTTGCTAAGAGCATCTGCCACTTGGTTCTACTTACCTTTTATGTACCTGATCTTGAAGTCAAACTCGTTGATTGGGGCCAACCATCTAGCCTGCCTGGCATTCAGATTTGGTTGGTCAAACAAATACCTCAACCCAATTTTATCACTCATAAACATAAACCACATACCATGAGGATAGTGTCTCCACATATTCATTGCATGTATAATCTCTTCCAACTCGAGATCGTGTGTGGGATAGTTTTGCTCATGCTCATTTAGTTTCTAGGACTCGTAACATACCACATGTCCATCCTGCATAAGGAATCCACCAATCCCTCTCTTGCAAGCATTTGTACATACTAAAAACTCTTTTTATGGATCTGTAATCTATAGTATGGGTGCATGTGTCAGCAATTGCTTAATCTACTCAAAGCTAGGCTCACACTCTTCAGTCCATTCGAACTTCCTACCTTTCCTCTGTAATGATGTAATGGGATAAGCAATCTGTGAGAAGTTCCTGATGAATCTCCTGTAATAGCCTGTGAAACCCATGAAATATATCACCTCATCCACACTCTTAGGAGCCAGCCACTCCATGATGGCCCTTATCTCCTCTGGATCTACTTTAATTCCCTCCTTGGAGACAACATGACCCAAGTAGTGTACCTATGTCTGAAATAAACTAAATTTTCTAAGCTTAGAATATAACCGATGTTCTCTCAACAACCTCAACATTGCTGCTAAGTGCTTGACATGCTCTTCCTCATTTTTTAGAATATACCAGTATTACATCAATGAACACAATAACAAACTTATCCAAATATGGACACAACACACTATTCATCAAACACATGAATGTAGCTGGAGCATTCGTTAAGTCAAATGGAACAAAAACAAACTCATAATGCCCATACCTAGTCCTGAATGCGGTCTTGTATATATCCTCCTCTTTGATGTGTACCTAGTGGTATCTGACTCTCAAGTCAATTTTCGAGAACATTGTGGCTCCCTTCAGTTGATTGAACAAGTCATCAACCCTCGGCAAAGGGTATTTATTCTTGATAGTCACATTGTTCAGTTTCATGTAATTAATGCATAATTTGAGGGTACCATCTTTCCTCCTCACAAACAAGATCGGTGCGCCCCAAGGTGATACACTTAGCCTAATGAATCCTTTGTCCAACATTTCTTTCAGCTGCAATTTTAACTCAACCAACTCGGGTGTGCTCATTCGGTAAGCTTCTTTCGATGTTGGAGCTACCCCTGACACTAACTCAATAGAAAATTCAACCTCCCTATGCAGTGGAAACTTTGTAATGTCCTCAGGAAATAGATCCCTGAACTGTTGTAAAACTGGGTACTTGTTCAACACATCTGCATCCTCAACCTCCTTACCCTTATCACTAGAAATATGTACTGCAAATAGCTAGCACCCTTTCCTGCGGCTATGCTTTTCTTTCATAGTTGTCACCATCCTAACTGATGTGGATTTCTTCTTACCTTGCAATACTCATGCTCCCCCATTTTCATCAACACACTCAATAGCTTTGTCATAGCAATCAACCTTGGTTCTATGTAGATACAACCAATCCATGCCCAATAACATATTGTATGAACCCAACAGTAATACATTCAAATGCCTTGTGGTAGGCATACCATTTAATTCAAATGTGCAAGCTATTACCCAACAACGAACTCACTTCTTCGTACTTGTATCCAACTGATGAGCGCCATTATTGCAACAAGAATGATGCAACTCCTTGGGCTACCAAATTTACTTCATCAACCCAGGCTTCGTACAAACTTGTATGTGACAGTGTTGTATACACAAATAGATGTAATGGTATACTCTTTGTCACTTTTCAATTGGGGAGATAAACCACTAGGGTTTCTAAAACCAGCGTTCTATTGACTAGAAGAAGTCTGAATAACAAATGGAGAAGGGAAAGTTATCCTTAATGAAAGAAAATGAATGTTGCCTACTTTAAGGAATGAAAGATTGAATTGGAAGATTCTTGTAAAGTGACATGAAATCCTTTAGCTACTCATTAACACCTTTTGTTTGCAAAAGAAATCTATCTTATCCTTATTTATAACATGTGATTATCTAAACTAACTAAGCATGTAATATGATCTAGGGAGTATTATAATTGTTGCATGCATGTGCCAATTTAGAAGTTGTAGAAAAGCTATTTTTTGATGTTTTCATTTTATGAATACAAATGCTAATCTTTACTTGTTCTTTATTTTTTTATGTTTTCATTTTATGAATGCAAATGCCAATCTTTACTTGTTCTTTGGCAGGGGAGACAGATATGGAGGAAGAGGTCTAGACTAGTCTTAAGGGTATGGAAGCCAAGTGGAGGCCTAATACAAGCTTAAATTTTAATTTTGCTAAATTCGGCCTCAAAACAAACTGCTACAGGGTTTCCTGTAGTACTACTACAAGATGTCCTATTTCTACTACAGGATGCCCTATTTTACTACAGGAAATAGGTCGAAAGGTTAGGATATGGTAGGAAAGATGAAATGAAGTGTGGGAAAGGTATATGGTGGGGGAATAAGGTATGGAGGAGGTGAGCATTATCCAAGGTTCAATCAAATGTTCTTGGCTCAATGGAAATGGAAATTTTGCTTACACAACAAGAATTCAGATTTAGGGTTTAGTGGAGTTTGGAAAAATGGGTGGATATGGCTTGGATGGGGCAAATGAGATGAGGTATCCCTAAAATTTAGAATCTCCTACAACAACATACATTCTCATCTGCATTTATGCACAAATTCATTTATACATGGGAAATATTTATTAAATGGAAGAAAACATAGTTATTACCATCTAGTGGCTAAGTTCATGAATGGAAGTGCTTTGAAACCAATGCAAAACTTAAGAGATCAAAAATGACAATTGTAACTCATCCTAAGAAACTCAAAGCCAATGACCTACTCATCAAGAAACCTTAGATTATGCATCAAAGCAAGAAATATGTTTTTGGGCCGGATGAATAGAAACCTCAAGTCATGATCCCATAAGGGAGATGAGGTGAAAGCCACAATCACCAACATTTCTGGAGTGTCTTCTATCACTATGATACCACTGATCTAACTATCCACAAATGGAAGAAATGATCTATATTTAAACAGGAACACAACAAATTACAAGTGGCTCACTAGGGACCAAGTTCAGCAAAAGTTTCCTCATCTCATGGAGGAACTCAATGCAATGGGGACCATTGCTTCCTAAGTGGGGAGGAATGATCTAGGTGGATATTGGTTTCCACCCGCCAATTCCACTTGGACCCCCACCATTGTGTCTTTCAGTTTTTTAGTTTCCTTATTTGTAGCACAATTTACTATTTTTGGCAGTTCTTTGGGTCGTGAACTTCCGGAGTCGTTTTGAGGCCCTAAACGACGTTTTTTTGGGAAAACTAGGAGCAACATGGGTCCATGGACTAATTTTTCTCATCCCAAAGTTGTAGTCCTCAGATAGATATTTCTAACAAAGTATTATGCGTGTCAAACGAAGATTGTATGCCAAAGTTACGATCCCAGGAAGTTGATGTACCAATTTACCCAAAACGGGGCCCATAGTTTGGCGCTTCATCTCCTAGGTTTAGGGATTTGGATGTTTAAGGTTTTCCATTGTTTCTCAACAATAAATAGGCCTTTGATACTCATTGTAAGATAGTTCAGAGGCATGTAGCTACCACACCTCTCCTCAGAGATAAGCTACCATCGCCCAAGCTAGTTTATTTCCATTTCTGTTTGTAAGCATATTTTAGTATTTTACATTAATGAAATGAAGCATTATCTCTGTTGTATCTCTTTATTTATGGTTATCTCTAAAAAAATTTGTGTTCCTATTTAAATCTGAATCAATAAAAATAATTAAGTATCCAAATACTTTCAATTTAACAAAACCTAAATTACTTCAATAGTTAACTATGAATGTAATCTAAGCATACATGTACAAAAAGAGGAACCTTTGCTGCTAGGTTTGGGCCCTAACCCAAGAGCTTCATCCCTCTGAGTCAACTCAGTGTTGTATCAAGTGAATGCTTCTCATTTTCATTAAAATATAAAAAACACATAAGAGTCATCAATCACAATGTCTTAGCTCAAAAATGCCACTTGGCTACAATAAAAAATCCAAATCCTAATGAGGCTCTAGGCCTTCTTATTTATACAATTGAAGCTACCAACAACTTCCTTAAATTTAGGGAGGTTTGGCTCCAAAACTCGAGAACAACTGGTCTTCAACTATCATGGCTTGGCTACCAATGATCTTAATGGCTCGGCTGCTTGGAACTTCAAGCTAATGAGAACTAGCGTAGGAATATTCGAGTGAGTGAGGAGTTAAGGAGGGAGATCCAAACTCTTAAAATGCATCTTGCTTGTCTACTTCGAGTTCCTGTACTTTAATTAGCCAGAATTTTCTCCAAAACCTACAATCAATGCACATTAGACCATAAGACATGACATCTCATCTTTACCCTTCTTGTTAAGCAAAATATAACAAAACATGTAAAGAAATGTGAGAAAAGTTTATTTTAGTAAGCTGGAGAGTGGAATTAGGGTCCATATTATTTACCGAGTAATGAGTCTCATCATCACCCCACTAATGAAAGTGTTTCTCATCCTTTTAGAAACTCAATCTATGCTCATGTCTTTCATTGCTTTGGTGGCCTCCCTGAAATTCAACGCTTTTGTTGTAGTATCCTCCTCTTGTGGATAAAATCCTACATGCTTCTCTATTTCCTCCCATTTCTTTCTTTCTTATTCTTCCTTTCTTCCTTCTAGCATACCCAAGAGAAATGGTGGACTGAGTTTCAAGCCAATCCAGTTGACTTTGAGTCTCTGCAGTGCTTTCTTATACAGTGGGGTCCTCTCTAGTGCATCCCTCATTCTTTCAAGGGAATGATTCTCCCTGATTGATCTAGGTGGATATTGGTGGCCACCCACCTATTCCACATGGACCCCCCACAATTTATTTATTTATTTATTATTATTATTATGATTATTATGATTATTATTTTTTTTTTCCAGTTTTTCAGTTTCCTTAATTGTAGCATAGTTTACCATTTTTGGCAGTTTTCCAAGTCCTTAATTTCTAGAGCCATTTTGAGGCCCTAAACGACATTTTTTTGGCAATATTCTTCAAAGTGATTTCATTGAAATCACATTTTAGTTTTAGTACTAGGAGAGACCTTTCCAACGAGGTATCATGCACGTCAAACAGAGATAATATGACCAAGTTATGACCTCGGGAAGTTGGCTACTCAACTAACCCCAACAGGGCCCATAAAATCTTGGTGTTACATCTCCTCGAGTTAAGGTTTTGGTTGTTTAGGGTTTTCTCTTAATGTTAAATAATAAAAAGGCCCTTGAGCCTCATTGTAACTCAGTTTAGAGGCATGTAGACGCTACATATCTTCTAAGAGATAAGCTACCATCGTCCGAGCTAGTCTCATTTCCATTCTGTTTGTAAGCATATTTCATTATTTGATATTAATGAAAGATAGTGTTATTTCTGTTGCATCTCTATATTTATGGTTATATCTATAATTTTTTGCGTTCTTGTTTAAATTTGGATCAGTGGTATCAGAGTGGTTTGCTCTTTCTCTATTTTTCTTTGCATGTCCCCAACTAAGCCAGGATATAAGGAGTTAGGGCTCAAATTGGTTGAACCTTTGCAAGACCAACCTCAGAAATCCCAATGGCCTCCCATGGGGGAAGAAAATAAAGATGAGGTAGCAGGAGATCCTATAAAAATATTGCTCGAGAATGCCCTCGAGAAACAAAGGAACGCAATGATGGATAACTTTGCCCAGATCCTTCAACGGTTGCCCACCGACAGTGCATCCACATCCAACAGCCAGTTTGGAGGCTCCACACCTTTTAAGGTACAAGTAGACTTTGACATTCCCATATTTAAGGGCCGAATAGATGTAGACGCAGTAGATAAATGGTTGAATATACTAGAAGGGTATTTTTCTGTTCATAATTTCTTTTAGCCGAGAAAAGATTATTTTTGGTCTTCTCAAAGCCGCCCCCCACATCAAGGACTGGTGGGAATCCTATTGTGAGCATAAGGATGAAAGTACAACCTCACTGTTTTCAGCCGCTCCCACTTGGAATTCATTCCAGGATGTCATCAAGGAGTAGTACTACCCTGTCAGGAGCTACAAGGAAAAATACATAAAGTGGACCACGCTATAGTAGGGGAGGGACCAAGATGTGTCGGAGTTTACCAATGTTTTTCATACCCTTCGCACGAAGGTCGGTATCAAGGATTCTGAGAAACATTTGGTACTCAAGTATCGTGACTGCCTACATAGATACATCCAAGATGAGATGGAGTTCCTGGACATCTCCTCGCTTGGCACAGCATACCGATACGCCGTCGAGATCGAGAAAAAGTTTAAACAGAAGAAGCAAAACTTTGGATCTGTGAATCCAAAGAAAGGGAAAGGTTCCCCCAAACCATAGAACAAAGGACAAATCCAAGGCAGGTCAGCCCGTGACAACCTCCCAAGGCCACAAGCAAAGGACAACATTACAAATCCAAAGAAGGATGCGGAAAAGTGGTGTGGGTTCCATAAGAACTCCACCCATAACACAACTGAGTGTCGAGCCAAGTAGTCATTGGTGGCTGAACTAAAGGCTTTAGAATCAGATGCATGTTCCAACTTTGAGTCAGAACTCAATAAGGGGAATGAAAAAGGGAAGCAGATTATCGATGTAGAGCCCAACGCCACTGTCGCCACCACAAAGATCGAGAAGGAGGAACCCAAAGATCTAGAGGAGGAGTGTCTCTTCCATTCCCAGATGTGGGTAAAGGGTTTCCCGCTACTGTTCATTTTCGACAACGGGAGCCAAAAGAACCTCATTATAGCAGAGGTCGTGAAGCGACTGGGCTTACTGACGATAGCACACCCACAACCGTACATCATCGGGTGGCTTCACCAAGGACGTGATCTGCACGTGAGCCAACAATGTCTCCTTCCATACAGCATCAAGCCCTTCACGTATCAGGTATTATGTGATGTTTCTCCCCTTGATGTTTGTGATGTATTATTAGGCCAACCATACTTGTGGAAGTGACATGTTGTGTATGAGTCAAGGCCTCGTCCTATTATTGTTACATTGGGAAATATGTTGTATAGGATACCAGAGGTAGCACCGCATACGGCCATCTCTCTGGTTACTGCAAAACAATGCAGTAAGCTCATTTGAAAAATAGGGAAATTTGTTTTCTTAATGATACACCCTCAAGGAAAGAAGAAGACAGTGGCCACGACATCCAAGCAATTCCCCTCCACATGACAACAATAGATGGACAAAATCGTGGAGGAGTATGAGGACATCTTCACCTCCCCCGTAGGGGTGCCTCAGCACTGTCAGGTCAAGCACTCCATCGATCTGACCCCAACTGTGACGTTACCCAATGGACCAATCTATCAGTGCTTCATTTTGGAGAATGATGGAATCAAGAGGAAAATTCAAGAGATACTGCAGAAAGGTCACATTCGATCGAGTTCATCACCCCGTGGGACCCTGATTGTGTTGGTACAAAAGAAGGATGGGACTTGGAGACTCTATATTGACTATCAGGCATTGAACAAGATCACTTTCCAGAATAGGTACCTGAACCCATGGATTGGTGACCTTATGTAACAACTCAAGGGGGGGGGGAATATTTTAGCAAGATCAACTTGAAGTCTGGATATCACCAGGTACCAATCAAACCCTCAAATGTGTGGAAGACTACCTTCAAAGCCAAGGAGGGCCTTTTCAAATGGTTGGTTATGCCTTTTGGTTTGATGAATGCTCCAAAAACCTTCATGAGGCTTATGGATGACATCTTGTGTCCATTCACCAACTCATTTGTAGTGGTATACTTGGATGACATCCTGATCTTCAGCCAGAGGTGGGAAGAGCACCTCCACCACATCTGATAGGTTCTCCAAATGCAGTGGCAACACAAGTTGTGTGCCAATTTGGAGAAATGAAATTTTGGCATGACCCAAGTTCAATATCTGGAATACATTATTGAGGAAGGAGGGGTGCATGTGGATCCACCCAAGGTCCAAGTCATTCGGAATTGGCCAGCCCCAACCACTTTGACGGAGCTTTGCAGCTTTCTGCATCTTGCCAATATCTATTTTGTGTTGAGGTTCTCTCATATCACTTGGCCCTTGAGTCAAGTGACCAAAGGAGGAGTGAAAGAAAAATTATTTTGGTCTGAACAACAACAAAAGGCATTCACAGAGTTGAAACATTGCCTCTGCTCTGCACTAGTGCTCACATTAGTAGACTTGCAACAACCATTTGAGATTGAAAGAGATGCCTCTAACTATGCTATTGGGGTAGTTCTTACTCAATAGGGGCATTCAGTGGCATATCACAGTGAGACACTTCAGACATAGTCCAGTAATATCCCACTTATGACAAAGAGATGTATTCCATTATGCAAGCCTGCCGACAACGGAAGCATTACATTTTGGGGAAAGAAACGGGCATCCACACAGACCACCAACCCCTGCAGTTCATACAGACGGAAGGGAAGTTGCAGCATGATTGCCATTGGAAATGGTCCACATACCTACAACAATTCCATTTGAATATCAAGTACAAGAAGGGAAGCACCAATAATGTTGCAAACTGCCTCATCTGATCACCGATCATGGTGTTAACCACTGTGATCAACTCTTGTGGGCATGAGACTTCTAATTGGCCACCTCTCTACAAAAGTGACCCAAAATTCGGCCACACATACCATACGCTCTTGGAGGATTAGCAAGTTCTAGATTTTAACCTTCAAGATGCTTTGTTATGCCACCTGTGACACCTTTGTGTTCCTTCATGTGAGCGTGCAAAGATGATTTTGGAAGTGCACTACAGTCGAGTTGCTGGGCATTTTGGGGTCGTGAAAATGGTGGTAGTACTGCAAAAGTATTTCTATTGGCCGAATCTTTGATAGGATATCAGAAAGTACATCAGATCCTGCACTGCCTGTGACATTTCCAAATCAACCATCAAGAAGCAAGGTCTTTATACTTCCTTGCCTACCCCTAGTCGACATTGGGAATCCATCTCCATGGATTACATGTCAGGCCTTCCTTCTACCAAGCATGGAAACAACTGTGTTTTTGTGGTCGCTTACAAATTTTTGGTCGTTGATAGATTCTTAAAGATGGCCATTATGGCGGCTTGCAAGAAGAGTATCACAACAGAAGCCACTGCTAAACTCTTCTTTGAACGAGTGTGGGTACACTTTTGGATCCCACATTCTATCATCTCAAATCAAGATAGCAGGTTCCTCAATACATTTTGGTCAAGTTTTTGGTCGATGTTGGACACCAAGCTTACTAAGTCCACAACTTTCCATCCCCAAACTGATGTCCAGATAGAGGTCATCAACAGGATGATCCTACACATTCTGCACATGCACAACTCAAAGCATCCATGTACATGGGATGAGAGCCTCCCCTATGTCTAGCACTGCTACAACTAGGCTCTCCACAGCTCGAATGGCCACAACCATTTTTATGTGGGCTTGGGGTTCCAACCACTATGTCCCATTGATGTGGCCATACCATTTGCATTTACTCAGGTAGGTTCAGCTCATGTCCAATTCAAAGCCAACAAGGAAAATAGCTTCAATGAGCACATTCAACACATCCACCAATAGGTCCATGACATATTGGACAAAGCCAATGCTAAGTACAAGCAGTGGCATGATTAGCATCGGGTGCCACACAAGTTCTAGGTGGGCACAGATTTTAGCTACATTTGTAGAAGGAGTGCCTCACTAGGCCCCACCGCAAGATTCGTCCACTTCGATATGGGTCATACACCATCACCAAGGTTGTGGGAGATAATTATTTTGAGCTCAGCATTCCCCCATTCCTTGACTTGCACCAAGTGTTCAATGCGTATCGCCTTCAACCATACTTTCCACCATTACTGGACACATCTGACATTGCAGAACAACTAACATGAACAGAGTTACATCTAGACTGCATGGAACAAGCTGAAACTGATCATATCATGGAAAAATAGATCAATAACATTTTCCAGCAGAAGATCCAACTGTATTAAGTTGCCAAAGCTAGCCAACTCCTGCACCAAGGAAAATGGCTCACTAGGGACCACATTCAATAGAAATTTCCTCATCTCATGGACGAACTCAACACAATGGAGACCATTGCTTCCTAAGGGGGGAGGAATGATCTAGGTGGATATTGGAGGCCACTCGCCTATTCCACATGGACCTCCCACCATTATTTCTTTCAATTTTTCAGTTTCCTTTATTATAGCATCATTTACTATTTTTGGCAGTTTTTTGGTTCCTGAACTTCTGGAGCCATTTTGAGGCCCTAAACAATGTTTTCTTAGCAATATTACTCCAAGTGATTTCCCCAAAATCACATTTTTAGTTTTATTCCATAGATATATCTTTCCAATGAGGTATCATGCACATCAGATGGAGATAATATGACCCAGTTACGACCCTGGGAAGTTGGCTGCCCAACTAACCCCAACAGGGCCCATAAACTCTTGGTGTTACATCTCCTCGGGTTAGGGTTTTGGTTGTTTAGGGTTTTCTCTTATTATTCAATAATAAAAAGTCCCTTGAGCCTCATTGTAACTCAGTTCAACAGCATGTAGCTGCCACATATCCTCTCAGAGATAAGCTACCATCACCCGAGATACTCTCATTTCTATTCTATTTGTAAGCATATTTCATCATTTGATATTAATAAAATATAGTGTTATTTCTGTTGCATCTCTGTATTTATGGTTATATCTGTAATTTTTTGCGTTCCTGTTTAAATTCAGACCACTGATCTTTAGGCTATAGGGTAAGGTTTTCCATCTCCTTTGGCATGCTTGCTAGCTTTCATCCCCTAGCAATCTCAAAGTGTCCTCAAAATGAGTGACTGCTTGCTCTTGTGTAGCTAGGTATCTTGGTGCAAGCTAGGGATCATTGTTAATGAGGTTGTGGTTGCTAATGACAACCATGGAGTTGTTCTGTTCTGCTCTAATGTAAAGGGGTTTTGTTTCTTCTCTTTCCAATACCATTTTTACTTCTTTAGCTTTGGCCTCTTCATGATTCATCCATAATGCCAAGGCCATCAGTTGTAAGTCCCCTAGCTTTGGATTGGTGTCCCACACATTCAAATATGTTAGGGCCAAGCTATGAAGGTAGAATTCAAATCTCTTGGCCCTATCCTCCAGGATGCTTTGGTCACAGAGGTCAATGAAATACCTATAGTCTTGGAAAGGCATAGTTCCTTGTTGTGCTAGGGATTTTAGTTGAAATTGTAGCAACTATTCTTTGAGGTATAAGGCATATGATTTTGTTGGCATCCTGCACTAGAGTGCCTCCATGGAAAGACTTACCGTAATTTCCAATTGGCTCTCTTTTTCCTATACTTTCCTTCTCAGCCATGTGTTCTCAGCCTCTATTTGATATTTTATCACTCTTTCCCTGTCACTTATGCTACTCAATTCTCTGCCCATTTCTAGCAGCTTTTCTTCCATATGGCCCATATCCTCTACACTTTTTGATTTAGCAATTTGCATCCAATGATATGTCATTTATCTCTCCTTTTCATGCTCAAAGAATAGAGGGATGGAAAAATTTTGTGGTATTACTCTACCCCCCTCAATGAATCTATAATAGGAGTTGAGGTTTGGTTGTGGGCTAGGTTCCTTCAGCTCTAGGGACTATCCCTTTACTGCCTCTTGAGTATTTGTTTGTCCTTGTATTTGGGTTGTTGCCTCTTTTCCTTCCCTTTTCCTTTGTTGTCCTTCCTGATCCTGTTTCTATGTTTCCTATAGTTTTGACAAAGTTTCCTATAGGACTGTCTTTGTTTCCTATAGGATACCTTTCCCTTTTGAAAAGGGGTCAAATGATATTTAACTTGTTTTTTTGAGGTTGACCTATTGACAGACCTCCTAACATAGGTGATTGGCGACCTTGGGGAAGCCTGTTCTGTTGTGCTTTCTTCACCTGTCTTTCCTAGAGGGACTAATTTCTCTTGTTATTTTAGTGATTCCTCTATGATTATAGGAGTCTTGGTAGGTGTTTTAGGTCTCCCTTGTTTTATCCTAGTGCTCCTCCTTATTCTGAAGTATTGGGGATTTTTCCTCTGCCTCTTTCCTTTTGATTTGATAGGTGTACTTAGAGTAGTTAAGGAAGCAACTGCCTCCTTATTTGTGGGCTCTGGAGACACCCTTGGAGATTCCTCTCCTTCCTTGCTATCTATTTCATGACTTGGTTCATCCTTTTGTGCTTCTTCCCTGTTGTGTTTTTCATCCTTTGTCTCATTTATTTCTGCCTCCTCTTCCTCAGGCTCTACTTCTTCTTCTTTATGCTCCTCTTCTTCAGTTTATTCTTTCTCTTCTTCAGAATCTTATTTTATTTCTTCATGCTCTTCTCCCTATTCTTCACCACTAGAAGTAGGGACTCTTTCATACTCAATGGCTTGAATTTCATCTCCTTTGTTTATGTCTACAAATGTTGACCACATAATAGGGATTATTAAGTTGTTTAGGGAATCTTCTAGTATGAGTTTGATGCTTCCATTATTGTAATTTGATGCTCATGTATATTATTGATTGAAACAAAAAGTAAGGCACACTAAGTCTTCTATCAGGAGGTAACTCTTCTCCAAATATCATCCCATGGAGGAGTCTAAATTGGTACCCATAGACTATACTGATTCTACCCTCACAAGAAATATACTTGAAAATGTGATAGCTTTCTTCATCCCAAGGATATGGAATGCTCCCCCTTCTTATCCCATTTTTGTCCTCAATTGGTTCCTCTCCTTCCAAGAAAAAAATCTTCTTAGCAAGAGTGTTTCTAGCTTTGTCCTCTTTTCTCCATTGCAACCCTAGAGGAAGTGTAGTGATCCTGCTAATTCGTTTAGGGGTAATTGTTACTGACAAGCCCCTCACTACATCAGTGGCACTGACTCTAGCTAGAGGTATGAGTGAAATTGTGAATTCCCTAGCTATATCATCATCATATCCCCTAAGTAGCTCAAATAATCCCAATCATTGATGCCTTGTAAAAATTTCTACCACAGGAGGATGTTGATGTATTCTAGTTGTTCTAGTGGGCTCCCTTCTGTTGAAACCCCTTGTCATCTTTTTTATCTATAAATATGTTTGTATAAAGTTTCGGTGGCTATATCTTAAGATATTCCCCAGGTTATGAGCGTTTATATTTTAGGAGGGTGATGACTACAATTCTCCTTTTACTGTACACAACCCTCCACATAATTCTTCCTATCTCTATGCACACTGTAATTATTAAAAGAAATGAGAAATTCTTTTATTTTCCTCTTTAAAAATGAAAGCACAGAGGATATGGCACCTACCTTTCACTGCAATGCTTTGATTGAGGAGAATTCTTGAATTGTTAGCCCTAGACACCCCCTCACAACATTTTTGACAATCCTCCCTATTTCCTGTAATTTTCCTGTAGGTGCTCACTGTAGGATGTCAAGACTAGCTTCCCTCATTGTTTCCTATAGTTTCTCTATGTTTCCTGTAGGTGCTCGCTATAGGAAGGATGAGACTAAATTTTCCTTTCAATGGCTCCTTGAGTTGGTCTTAGCTCTCAAAATATCGAAATAGACAATACCTTGCATGAAAGTTAGGGAATATTTCTATTTATGGTCTATTTCATTGAGTGATGTGTTGGCTGGAGGAGTACGTATTTCTCCTTTTGGACCGTTGGTCCCACTATTAGTTATCATGCAACCCTTCCTTGTAATCATCACCCACTTCTATTCAACATAACTTGTCCACCTTTTTTATTTATTCCCTTTGATGTGACCTTGCCACATGTCCAATTGATTAGCACTTTAATGTTTTGTTATATGGCCAAGGGTGGCCAAGTTAACTGGCCACCTTTGCTTATAAAACCAACTTTCTACATATTCCTACGGTTTTCATCATATTCATACTTATGAGAGAGTGTGGATTAGGTGACATACATGTGGTTCCCTTTGCCTTGCTGATGCATGTTGGAGGGTGGCTCTGTTGTGGTGCTCATGACTCAAGTATATCGTCTCTACTTCTATTTTTTATTGATTTTATTTTGCTGATAGATTATATTCTTGTTGATGTGCAGGTGTTGGCTTCCTCTGTTTTTGTTCATATTTGGAGAGGTGCCATGATGCCTGTAGTTGTGCTTCTCCTCTTCTAGTGCATGGGTGTTGAAGTTTAGGCTTGCAGCCTGCTACTACTTCAAAATAGGTTGCTATAGGGTTTCCTATAGTACTACTACAGGAAATCCTGTAGTTGCCCTTTTTTTTTTAATTTATGTGGCCTTTATTTGCCTAGAGGGTGAATAGGTATTGGACTGAGTGGAAGGTGTGGCCATGGAGTGGTAAGTGAGGTAGGTTGTTGTTGGTATGCCCTTTTGATATTTCATTTTTTTTCTTTTTCTTTTTTTTTCTCTTCTAAGTATATTATTTTTTATGGACACAAAGGGTGACATGGTCATGAAGGGTGTTGGCTGAGACGTGGTGAAGTCAATGGCCTCCTTTTTTTTAATCCAAAACAAGCCTGCATCATAATTTTTCCATCGGGCTTCCTTTCCTGTAGATTTTCAGGACTTCCTGTAGTACTACAAGAAACTCTTGTAGTAACTATAGGAAATCCTGTAGAAGTCACATAATTTCTTGAAATTTGGATTTTCTGTTGTTGGAGATGAGTATGGATGAATGAACATGGGATTCATGGACGAGATGAAATGGATGAAGAAAACCATGAGGTTTTGCATGGCTTGTTGCCCTCTGATCTTTGTGTCCATTATCTTTTTGAAAACCTACAAAAACCATAATTATTATGAGTGGGTAGGTTTGAGGTACATGCTATTATTTTTGTGCTTTTTATCTCTTTTTCTTCTCTTTTTATTTTTATTTTTTTGAAAGACAACAAAGTTTTCTTAAAGGAGGTTTTCATCCTGGTTTCTTTCCCTGGGTGCCTCAAAGGAGATTTTCACCCAAGGGTCCTTTTTTTTCTCTTTTTTTTTAATAACTCTTGGGCTGCCTCAAAGAAGTTTTCAACCTAAGAGTGGGCCTCAAGTGCCTCATTGAGGTTTTCACCTGGGTCTCTTATTGTTTTTTCCATTCTTCTTCTTTTTCTCAAAGATTCAACATTCCTCAAGAATTTTGAGAGGTGGAAGTCGAGACTCCTTCAATCACCATTACTGTCTTACTGATGCTACTGATGAACTCCTTATTTTACAAAGGATTTTTGTAGACTTTCAACCTATAGCCATTGAAAAGCAAAGGAATACCTTCTTCACCAATGGTTCTTATCTAAACAGCCTCATTTTCATTGAACTTTTCTATCACATATGGGCCCAATCATTTGGTCATCAACATGCGCTTGAAATATTTGAACCTTGAGTCATACAGTAGAGCCCAATCACCTTCCTGAAATAGTTTTTCTTTGATATTTTTTTCATGCCAGACCTTTTTTGTACTTGAGTCACCTCTGTGTGCAAGAGGGTCTGCATCCTGAATACATCTAACCCATTTAGTTGGAGCAATATCTCTTGTTATGCCCTTATAAAATCTAGATCCAATTGCTTTTCTATCCTTAAAGTGTTGTACTCAAACTCAATGGAGAGCGGAGCCTTCTTCCCATAGACCAAATCATAAGGGGTAAAGCTAGTGGTGTCTTCTAAATTGTATTTTAGGCCCAAGTGGCCTCCACTAGTCTGCTAGCCCAATCCTTCCTACTGCTGCTAACCACTTTTGTTAGAATGCTTTCCAATACTCTATCGGTGACTTCCACTTGTCCATTGGCTTGAGGGTGGTAAGGAGTGGACTTCTTGTTCTTGATCTTATGTTGGCTTAACAGATTCTCAATCATGTGTGAGGTGAATTGAGTGCCCTTATCAATGACTAGCTCTCTAGGGTATCCAAACTTGTAAAGCACATTCTCCCTTAAGAACTCAACTAATTTATCTTCTGTGGCTACCTTGACAACTTTGGTTTTATCCCACTTTGTTAAGTAGTCCGTGCACATAATGATGTACTTTTTTAGTCCTGATGGAGGATCAATGGGCCCAATGAAATCCATGCCCCACTTGTCAAACGGTTCAAAATTCACTTGAGGTTTCAAAGGCATTTCATCCCTGGGAGTGGCTTTCCCCATTCTTTGGCATTGATCACACTCACTAGTATACCTTCTTGCATCCTAGTGGAGAGTGGGCCAATAATAGCCAACTTGTAGTTCCTCCAAGGCTATATTTCTGGCTACAAAGTGACCTCCACAGGGCCCATCATGACAGGCTAGAAGGATGTCAAAAAATTCTTCCTCCCTGACACATCTTCTCAAAATTTGATCTGGGCCCAACTTGAAGAGATTGGCCCCAATCCAAGTGAATGGGGTGATTTTCCCTATAATTTTTCACTTTTCCTTGGAGGACAAATTTGGAGGGAACTGTGAAGCTACTAAGTAGTTGGATATGTCATCAAACCATGTAGAGAAAATTGAAATGGTGAATAAATTCTCATCTAGAAGGTGGTCATCGACCATTCCTTCCTCACCTGCAGGCACAGTCAATCTGGACAAAAAATCTGCAACTACATTTTCTTTGTCAGGCTTATCAATAATAGTTAGATCAAACTATTGTAACAAAAGTAACCACCTAATAATTTGTGCATTCACATCAGGTTTGTTCAAAAAATATTTAATGGAAGTATGGTTGGTATGTACAAAGGTCTGGTAACTAGTAATTTAATGTCTAAATTTATTCAAGGAATGGGCAACAACCAGGAGCTCCTTGTCAGTAACTGTGTAGTTCAACTCATATTTGGGCAAATTTTTGTTGATGAAGTAAATGGCATAAGGTAGCTTGTCATCTGTTTGGCCCAAAGTTTCTCCTCTATCTTTGTGAGCGGAATCAACATGTATGTAAAAATGAAGAGCCCAATTTTGGCCTCAGAGTATAGGTGTAGTAGTCAACTTGTCTTTTAGGGTTTCTAGGGCCTCTTGGCAGCTTTCTGACCATAAAAATTCAGAGTCCTTGGCCAATAGTCCAAACAGAGGCGAGACTACCTTGTTCAATTCTTTTATGAATCTCATATAGTATCCAACTAAGCCTAAGAAAACTTCTGACATCCCTATTCTTCTAAGGAGTAGGGACCTTCTTTATGATAGCTATCTTATTTGGTCTACTTGCAGTGCTTCCTAGGATATTGAATGACCTAGAATAGTCCTTGTAATCATTAAGGAGTCGCACTTCTCAGGAATAAGGGATAAGTTCATTTCAATGCATTTGTTTAATACCTTTCCCAAGTTAGAGAGAGCCTCCAGGAAATCACAACCATAGGGGGTGAAATCATCCATATAAATTTCCAAAAAAACATGGACTAGCTTGTTGGGTCCCTATAATACTAGTGATTACCCCATTACTATTGTAGTTGTATCCCTTATTAATATTGTTTGCGCCTATTGTCCCCATATTGTTATTACTGTGCCCCATAGAATCCCTCTATTATTATTTTTGTGCCATTATATTATTATTGTTAGGTTGGCTGGGTTATATTGTGACTCCTTAGACTCCTATATATAGAAAGGAGGCTTTGTCATTTGAATCAATAAAGAATCATTCATTTGTGTAATGTAAATGAGGTTTCCCCCTCGAAGAAGCTGAATTCTAAGGTGTTGATCTATCTTTTCTATTTTTTTGTGAGCTGGTTTCATAACATTTGGTATCAGAGCTTTGGATTCTAGGGTTTCGTTGCTCCAAATACGTCATCGTGGAATTTTCGCTATAACCTTTTTCCTGTGAAGTTTCAGAAACGAAAAAAAAAACCCCATTTAAGATGAAATCGCACTGAACCTCGAGTCTAAATTTCAGAGCTTTTCGCGCTATATTTATGGAGATATGATTTGAGGAAGTTGGTCTTTTTGCAGACTCCTGAATTACATTCCAAACAGGTGACCTGGGGAAATTCGTCATAAATTTCCCTCCAAGCATAGAATTGAAATTTTTTAAGAAGTTATAGAAAGAGGATGGACTATAGTTTCTTGTATATATTTTTCAGAGCCAAGGTTGAAACAGGCACACATGGCACGTCGTACAAGTTCGCTCTACTGAACTAGTCTATAATCAGGTCACTGTGGGAGATTTTGCATAACTCTTTCTTGGAGAATCCAATTTGGATCAGACTTGTGCCATTGGAAAGAGGACAAAGAGGGCTACTGTAGATAGCAATTTTAGAAATAGATGATCGAAAATTACAGAGATACATCAGAGGCAATATCGAGCTCCTACAAAGTGAAAAAAGGTGTGTAGATTTTTTTAAATTTTTGCTTAAGTTTGGTTTGAAAAATTATTTTGAAGGAATTCAAGGGGCACAGTAGAGAATTATTATCAGTAACTGATTCCCCAAGGAAACAAAATGCAAACACCTAGTAAGCAACCTGAAAGCTCTAGCATGACTCATGAAGAAGAGGAAGAAATGCTACATGATATATCAAAATTACAAGACCAAGTGTAGAACACACAAAAGGTACGTATTGCAACTTTATATTTGGAACCAAATCAGTTTGTATGGTATCAATGGCTTTGCTCTTGTAAACAAATTATCACTTGGGCAATTTTTACGGAAGCATTGACAGCACATTATGAGGATACAAAAAGCAACACTTTTTTTAGCCAATTGATAATCTCAAACAAAAGGGTTCAATAATGGAGCACATTAAGGAGTTCCAAAAATTGAACATAAGGGTAAAAGATATTCCAGAGGAGCATAGGATTGATGTGTTCAAAGGGTCTTTAAAGGATAATATCCAACATGATGTTCGCCTTTGGGAACTTGATACATTAGAGAAGGAATTAAGGTTAGCAAGAAAAATGGAAAGCAAAATTATGGCAATGAGGAAGCATACCACTCACAACTATAAAGATGGAAGTGTTGTTGCCCCTAGTCTTCCACAACCTATAAGGTTGACACCACAAAAATTGGAAGAAAAAAGAGCAAAAGGGCTTTGTTACAGTTGTGATAGAAAATACACTAAAGGTCATAAGTGTGCTGAGAAGAAATTATTCTACATAGATTGTGAAGAGGAAGAAGAAAAGGAGCAAGAAGGATCAAAAGAAGAGGATATACTCTAGGAAAAAATCCTAGATAAAGAAGAAATGAATCTGACCATATCTTGTAATGCATTGCCTGGAATTACCACTCCTCAAACCGTCAAGTTAGAAGGACAAATCAAGAAGAAAAAGGTAATAGTGTTGATTGATTCAGGAAGTACCCACAATTTTATTCAATGTAAGATAGCAAAAGAATTGAATTGCTTCCTATATCTAGTACCAGAGTGTCAAGTGATGGTTGCAAATGGAGGGACGATAAATTGCTCTGGAAAGTGCCATAATATCAAGCTATCTATGGGAGAATATGTATTGACTAGCCCAATACTTTCCATTCCAATGGGAGGTGTTGATGTTGTACTAGGAGTCCAATGGCTACAACCCTTGGGTACAATAGCTTTTAATATTCAAGAACTTTTCATGAAATTTTCTGCGGAAGGAAAGGAAGTTGAATTAAGGGGTATTGCAGGGAAACCGGGATAGATAATCAGGTCTAACATTCTGACAAATCTTCTAAAAAAGGAACAAAGAGTTTTAATTGCACAATTATGTTCGCTAGATGTTTCCACATCAAAATCATCTATTTTTCCAGATCTCCAAAAAGTCTTGGATAATCATTCCAAGGTATTTGAGACTCCCAAAGGTCTCCCACCTATTCGTGATCATGATCATGCTATTTATCTGATTCCAAGAAGTGTTCCTCCAAACATCAAGCCGTACAGATATCCCTATGCCCAAAAGAGTGAAATTGAACATATGGTTGCAGAAATGCTAGAGGCTAGTATAATTCGGCTAGTATAATTCAACCTAGTCAATGTTCTTTCTCTGCTCCAGTAGTATTGGTGCACAAGAAGGATGGATCATGGCGCATGTGTCTGGATTATAGGGAGCTCAACAAGCTCACTATTAAATATAAGTTTCCCATTCCTGTCATTGATGAATTATTGGATGAATCGCATGGATCTATTTACTTCACCAAGTTGGATATCCGTTCAGGATATCATCAAATCAGAATATAGACTAAAGACATTCCAAAAATAGCATTTAGAACTCATGAGGGTCATTATGAATTTTTGGTCATGCCTTTTGGCCTTACCAATGCACCTTCTACATTTCAAGGTTTTGATGAATTCCATTTTCAAACCCTTCCTTAGAAAAATTTTGTTAGTATTTTTTGATGATATACTAATCTACAACAAGTCTTGGAAGGATCATGCTTGAACATGTTGACATGCTGCTACAACTATTGGAGGAGAACAATTATATGCAAATATCCAAATGTTTACTTTGGAGTACAAGAGGTGGAATATTTGGGTCATATTGTATCTCATGAAGGAGTTAAGGTAGACCCTAGCAAAATTAAATCCATTAAGGAATGGAAAATCCCCACATCCATAAAGCATATGCGAGGATTTCTTGGGGTTGACAGGGTATTATTGCAAGTTTGTTAAGAATTATGGGAGAATAGTAGCACCTCTAACAAAATTATTGAAGAAAGATAAATTTTCATGGACTCCAGAAGCAACAAAGGCCTTCGAACATCTTAAAGAGGCAATGTGACAAGCACCGGTCTTAGCTACACCGGACTTCATAAAAACCTTTATTATGGAATGTGATGCTTTAGGAAATGGAATTGGTGTTGTTTTAATGCAAGATGAAGGACCCATTGCTTTTGAAATTCGTCCAATCAAGGGAAATTTTTTACATAGAGCTATTTATGAGAAGGAAATGTTGGCAATACTACATGCACTTAAGAAGTGGCGACCCTACCTAATGGGAAGACACTTCAAGGTAAGAACGGATCATGATAGCCTTAAATACTTTTTAGAAAAAGATTATCCTCTAAAAAAAAAACAAAAGTGGGTCACAAAGATGTTGGGTTAAGACTTTGAAATAATCTACAAAAAAGGGAAGCAAAATGTGGTGGCAGATGCACTCTCAAGAAAGGATGAGGATGTGGAAGCATTGTTATGCACTTTTCTATTATCCAACCAGATTGGATAAACGAAGCAAGGGAGGAATGGAAGAATGATGAAGAAGTGTGGGCACTTATTCGAAAGTTACAACAAGATTCCAGTACATATGATACATTTAGCTGGCAAAATGATTCGTTATGGTACAAAGATCGCTTATACCTTTGTAATAATTCGCAACTCGAACAAAATATTCTTATGGAATTACATACTTCTCCCTTAGGAGGGCACTCAGGATTTTTAAAAACTTACCATAGGGTTAAGAATGTTTTTTTTGGGATGGCCTTAAATCGGATATTCAAAAGTTTGTGGCGGAATGTTTGGTTTGCCAACAAAATAAAGTTGAAACAATTAAGACCCCGGGTTTATTACAACCTTTATCCATTCCAAGCCAATGTTGGGAGGAGGTTTCAATGGATTTTATCATAGGTTTACCCAAGTCCAAGGGAAAGAGTGTCATCATGGTGGTAGTTGATAGACTTACCAAGTATGCCCACTTTTGTGCATTATCACATCCATTTAAAGCCAATACAGTTTCTACTGCATTTATGGAAACAATTCAAAAGCTACATGGAAACCCAAAGATTATTGTAAGTGACAGAGATCCCATTTTTCACTGGAAATTTTTGGACAGAATTATTTTCTTGTCTTGGTACTCAGTTAGCTCATAGCTCATCTTATCATCCTCAATCTGATGGGCAAACTGAGATAGTAAACAAATGTTTGGAAGGAAATCTTCGTTGCTTTGTATCTGATAAATAGACACAATGGGTCAAATGGTTGCCTCTGGTTGAATGGTGGTATAACACTTCCTTCCATACAACAACAAACATGACCCCATTTATGGCACTTTATGGATATCAACCACCATCCATCACATAATATTTAAGATAAAATTCTAAGGTTCAAGCAGTGGAACATCATATCGAGCATCAACAACAAGTCCTCCAACTCTTAAAGGATAACCTCGTGTTGGCGCAAAATAAAATGAAACAACAGGAAGATCAACATCACAGTGAAAGAATTTTTGATCTAGGGGTATTCCTACGACTAGAACCATATAAAAAAATGTCCCTCAAGAAAGCTAAGAAGGATAATAAATTATCACCAAAGTACTATGGTCCGTACAAGGTATTGCAAAAGATTGGTACTATGGCATACAAATTGGAGCTTCCTGCAACTTCTTGAGTGCACCCAGTTTTCCATGTTTCATGTTTAAAGAAGGTTATAGGCGACAAACTCCCAGTTCAAACAATACTGCCAAAACTTGAAGAGGAAGGAAAAATTATATTGGAACCGGAAGCAGTCACAGAAACAAGAACTCGACAGCTACGAAATCGATCAATTTCAGAGTATCTCATCAAGTGGAAGAACTTATATGCTAAAGATTCCACATGGGAGGATGAGAATTTTATACAAAAACATCCATAACTACTCAAGCGTTGAGGACAACACTTTTTGGAAGGAGAGGGGCATGTTAGGTCCCTATAATACTAGTGATTACCCCATTACTATTGTAGTTGTATCC
>APFE031380185.1:136949-212888 GCA_000404065.3 Pinus taeda | reverse complement strand
GAGCTTCAATGATATTGATGGGTCCAGTATGAAAATTTGATGAAACGTGGCCTTCAGATTTAGAGGTGTGCTTCTGTGTATCCAGTCTTGAAAATTGATGAAACGTGGTACCTGGAGGAGAGAAGATTGTAGGTCGGCACCTACGTACTAGTATCTTAGCTAACTATGGGGGTTGTAGCTCCCTTCTAGGAGAAGCTGTAGAACAAGAGAGGGTTGTAGCTCTCTGCAGGTTGCATCCTGCGTACTGGTAAAGTACTGCACCAGTACATTGTAAAAGAAGTTTCTTATTAAAGGAAGATAGAAACAAATTGCAGCAGGTGGTTTTCACCCACATTGGGTTTCCAGCTTATATCATGGTGTTCATGTGTGCTTCTTGTGTGTGATGATCTGTTCTGTTTATTGCTTCTGTTTACTGTTCATATGGTCAATGAAGTTCTGATGCATTATCTAAAGATCAATATGTAATGGATTATCTGACTTATAAATAATATGGATATACGCTAGTTTCTTTAGACACAGTCGCGTATACAGGCGAATATCCTTAACTGAAGTAGCGTATATGAATCTAAGTATGAAAATGAAAAAGTTTTACTGATCTAATAATACTGATTCACCCCCCCTCTCAGTATTATTTCCAACAATTGGTATCAGAGCAGTTCCTTTGGTAGAAGCTTGATCGCTTGAAGGAGATCCGTGGAACAATGGGAAAGAAGCTTAAGAAGAAAGCACCGAAGAAGAAGAAGACATCTCAGAAGAACTATGACAGTGGGAGAATTGATTGGGGATTAGGCATAAGAAGCTCTTCGGATTCAGAATCAGATGAAGATGAACTATCATGTATGAATTTGCTATCCTCTGATGTTCCAGCTATCTTTCCATATGGAAGAGATGAAAGTGATAACGAAACAACTGAACTTGCTCTTATGGGTGAAGAAGAAAGATATCAAATAGAGGCAGAATTTAAAAGGCTTTCAGACATAATCAAAGATCAACAAGATCTTTTGAACAAAAGGGAATGTGAAACAACTGAACTTGCTCTTATGGGTGAACTGAGGGCTCCTAAGTCCCTAAAAGTGTTGCTTCACTGCCTAAAGGAACAAGGTCAACTAATTACATCATCTCCCAGAAATTCTCCACTGAAAGCTACTCATAAATGGTCAAAACTGGACCATACTGAAAGCTCAATGCAGAGGGTGCGATGCATATCACCTTCCCAATGTACAAGGTGCGATGCATACTATTTTTCTCCTCCGTAGGGTGCGATGGTCGGGAATGGACAACTGGCAGGGACAAAATGCGAGGTGGAAGATCATGGAATCTTCCAGAAGCTTCCCCTCCGACACTTGCCAGTCCATTTTCGACCAGGGATGAGTAAGATATCATATTCTCCAAGTGGAAGCAGGAACTATCAGAGAGAGGACACTAATCAAGATCCCAAAAGATGACTCACCTCTCTATAATCATCTATATATGGATCCCTCATCACAGAGATCCAGAGGCTGGAATTTTGTATCTTATAGAGAAGTGTTATTGGTATTCTGGTGTACATTAACAAGTGTTGGGTGATCTAGCTTTGCTTGAGGTGAAGAAGGGCTTCTTAGCTAGGGGATGATGCTGGGTCAGAGCACATGGTCGTAATCTTCTTGCTACTTTTCATCTGAATAAAGCTATTCTTGTTTCCTTCCATATTCTTGTGTACTTGTTTATATATGCTTGTATATGGTTAATGCATATATGATCCTGCATTATTTATGAACTTAGATCCTTGTTTCTTGCATAGTAGTATGTTGTTTTGATTCTATAAGTCCTTTTGAAGTTGAGCAGACAAAGAGCAAGTGGAAAAAATCTATCAAGAAGGAGAGGAAATCGAACGCAAGACTCAGGTTGGCCCTCTTGGTTCTCCTCTCATCTATTTTCATAAAAGGAATCAATAGTAGACTTTGATTGTTTGTTTCTAAGATAGCCACCCATCTTAGTGGGAATAGCAGCATCAGTGTGGACATTATTCCCGTATAACATGCCCCCATCTCACTTTTTGGATTTGCCTAGGGAGGCGAATCGGTGAGAGATTACATCAAACAATTTTGTCGGCCAAGTACACAGCCTAGCAAGGATGGGAAAATAAACATCTGGCATGTGAGTGATTTGCCTTTACGAACGATCCTCTTTACGATCACAAAATTGGCTGGCAGTGTGACACTGCATCTAGTGAACAGATCTTATATGCAGTATGCACTGGAGTGTTTAGAGCCAAAAGTTTTCAACTGGTGCGAAGTTGTACTTTCACTACTGAAAGAACAACTGACTAAGGTAAAAAGTGGTAAGAAGAAGAATTTTTTCTATGGTTATATCTTGATTTATTTTGCCTTAGAGAAAATCCCATTGATGCAACCATAGCATGTATCATTGGGTGTGGCTGGTCTGACAGATCCACATATGCAGAGGTGGGTCGAATTGATGGCTCAACATGCTGGTCAGTCAACAATCATTTTCTCCCCTGCATTTTCCAGCTGGCTTAAGCGACAACACATCGTTATCGAGAAGCATCGATACTCAAGGATGGATTATCGTAGAAATCCAGATTTGATTCTACCAGTTGGAGCACAATGGGGTGCTATGGGTAAGTTGTTTGACCAAAGAGTTTTTTTATTTTTCAAGTTTCTACATGTATTTTTTTTTTTAAGTTTCCAAGACTAAACTAAAATTACTCTTATGCATACAGATGTGGGTATTGTTTGACTTGTGGTACGCCAACAGGTTGTAGGTGGGCCAGCACAAAGAAACATTGGGAGAGCATTTCTCCAGGAATTGGATTTGGCCAAGACCTTAGCAACATTGCAGGATCACATAGAGAGACTAACCCTTGGCATTATGGATATCCGGATCAAGGAGTTACCTATGAGACTATAATTCCACACTATCAATGTTCCTAATCATTGGGCTAGGCTTTTGTGCATGATAGCATAGGTTGTGACTTGTTACCATGAGCACCACTAGATCTACTTAGGACATTTCGTATGCATTTTTAAGTTTTCGAGTCAGATGACCAAATGTGTCTTGGGCACAAATTTTGTAAAAACTTTTAAAACACCTATCTATTTTACTTTCATAGTATTTTTATGGTTATATGCAATTCTATTCAACTGATGATGGGAATTGAAAATATTAATTTTGCATATGTCGCAAATGTCTATTTAACACATAATTTGCTATAGAATCAGTTAATGTGTTAAGATTTCTAGAAATATGTTGATATTGAATGTGTTCAAAATGCCTTTCCAAAATACGAACTCTAAGGAACATATGAAAAATTGTTGGATTTCGGATAGTATAGATGTTTATTAGTTGTAGTACAACGAGTTGTGAGTCTAGCCTAATGATGATTCGGTGAATGCCAAGTTAAATGGAATCAGAGAGTAGTTCAATCAATGTGCTATACTCAGCGATATTGTTCATCGATCAACCGATACAAACCCCTTGATAAATCACTAACTCGCCACTTGGAGCGAAAATGGCCCATGTTACAGAAGACAAATTCTGCGTACTACGACTAGCACCATCGATGTAACCAACAAAAGGTTCAGAAGACTCTGACATCTGCAACAAATGCAAAGCAGATTACTAACCAGATAAAAATCTCTAAAAGACACACACACACACATGCAATGAAAGCATATATATAGTGAGTTTTACTACACTTAATCAAACATAGTAATGTTTAAGGTACAACCTGTTTACGGGTTGCGACAACGGAATCCCATCATAATCTACTAACTTGCAGGGTCCTTTCGCTAGAACATGCTTGACAACATAAGGACCCATCCACATTGGTTCAAATTTCCTTACTCCAAGTTTATCAACTTCCTGATCGTAAAACAAGACCAGGTCTCCTTCTGAGAAGATACGAGGCTTGACATTTCTATCATATTGTGCCTTAATACATTTCTTATGCACTTCATTAGCCAATGTGGCATCGCCATGGGTTTCATCTAGATGGATTAATTCCAAGAAATGAGCTTCTTCTTCAGAAGTGTCGGGTAGCAGGTCAATCGCAAGTTTTAGCGATGAAATTGCACATTGTATTGGTAATATTGCTTCCAAACCATACACGAACTGAAAGGGTGTAAATCTAGTTGCATTTCTCACCGAGGTTCGATATGCCCACAAGGCAAGGTACAAGATTAAGTGCCAATTGCTTTTATGAACCCCTATCATTCTTTGCAACATCTGCTTCAGGACCTTGTTGATGGCCTCAACTTGTCCATTCGCTTGCAGGTAATATGGGGTAGAACTATCATGTGATAGTCCTAACGTAATAGTCAACTCAACCATCATGTGATTGTGAAAATGTGACCCATGATCGATAACTATGGCTCGTGGTACACCAAACCGGGCAACCACATGGTTAAAGAAGAAAAGAGCATCTGTGTCACCACTGTTGTTCAATGTTGGCATCGCCTTGGCCCATTTGGTAAAATAGTCAGCAATGACTATAATATACCCATGCCCCCCGACTGAGGTGGGGTTATATGTCACAAAGTAAATGCCCCATTTGGCGAATGGGCCAACAACAATGACTGGATGTAGTGGCACAGGAGGGTAATCTTGTTTTTCGGTCATATATCTGGCATGCATGACAACTTCTAACAACAATAATACAATCTTTAAATATAGTTGGCCAGAAGTAACCAACACGATGAATCCTTTGTGCGGTTGCATATCCAAATAAATGTCCACCACATGCACATGAATGGTAGTCATTCAATGCTTTCTCAGCCTCCTCATCCGTGAGGCACTTCCGTAAAACCGTATCGATACCACGATGGTAAAGTGTGTCTCCAATGATCAGATAATCTTTGGCTTGGTAACGAATACGTCATTGTTGTGAGCGAGAGGTATCTTGCCAGAGCGTTTGGGTTTGGAGACAGATCAGTATATCCCCATACTAGCGATCAGATGATGAAATTAGAAACAAAGACTCATCCAAAATTGATGGTTCATATGTTGATCCGATGGAGGTCGAGGGAAGGTCACATAGTAACTCAGCGAAAACTAGAGATTTCTTTGACTTAGACTTGATGAATTCTAAATCAAATTCCTGTAAAATAGCTATACATTTCGAATATTTGCCCCCCAGCAATTGACATGACAGAACGTATGTCATAGGGTTGCAATCGATATGACAATTGTTTTCCGTAACATGATATAGTGGCGAAATCTTTGAACATCTCGCACAACTACCAAATCTAGTTTTTCGATGTATGAGTACTTGCTTTCTGTATCGTTGAGATTACAACTCAGGTAATAAATAGGATGTTCAATACCATTTTCTTCCTAGACTAAAACCATGCCAATGTTTGTATCTACAGTGATGAGATACAGGTAATAGTCATTTTGGTAATTTGGAGAGTACATTAATGAAGCTCTAATCACGGTATCTTTAAGAGCATCAAAGGAAGCTTGTGCAACCTGATCCCAATAAAAGGGTATCTCCTTTTCCAAAAGATGTGTAAAACCTTTAGCCATTTCAGCGTAATTAGGAATGAACCTCCTCAAAAAGTTGGCTTTCCCTTGGATTCTCTGTAGCTGTAAAAGATTTGAAGGTGGAGGCAAATCTAGAATTGCCTGAATCTTTAAAGGATCCAATCGAATTCCCTCTTGAGACACTAAAAATCCAAGCAAATGACCAAAACCAACACAAAGCACACATTTGTGTGGATTGAGTCAAATCTTGTAGTTTTGGCACCGTAATAATATTGCTCTCAAATGTTGTGGGTGATCAGTCCACTTTCGTGAATGAGTTGGTAAATCTTCAAGGTAAGGTTGAACAATGTGCTTGATGTCATGGAAGGCATAATTCATTGCCCTTTGAAATGTGGCCCCAACATTATTCAAACCAAATGGGAGTTTCCTATAGGCAAATGTGCCCCATGGACAAATAAAAGTTGTTTTCGATTGGTCCTGTGGGCGTATATTGGTTTGATTGTAGGCGGAAAATCCATCCATAAATGAGAATATTTCGCATCTGGCACATTCGTCAATAATCTTATTGATAAAAGGTGTAGGATAATTGTCCTTTGGACATGCCTAATTTACATCCCTATAATCGATGCACACTCGTATTGTTCCTTGCTTCTTCATGACAGGAACAATGTTGGAAACCCAGTCAGTAAGAGGAACAGGGTAAATGAAACCAGCTCACAAAAGTTTTTCAACTTTTGCTTTAACTGTAGCAGCTTTCTTTGGATGAACAGGTCGAAGCCACTATCGAACTGGCTTAACATCAAGGTACATTTTAATTTCATGTACAACAATACTAGAGTCAATTATTGGCATCTCCTCGTAAGACCATGCAAAAATATCTCTAAATTCACAAAAAAGAGCCCGGTAATAATCAAGTTCCAATGGAGAACAATATTTTCTAACATGAATGGTCTCTACAATATTAGGCTTGGTCGAAATATTAATAGAAATCATTTCTTCAATATTTGACAGATTTCGCTCAGATTCGATTGTGGCTTTGAAAATTGAATTCAATAGGAAATCAATGATTGATGGGTGATTTAGTTCATTTGAATAATCTTCGATATCATCTAGAAGATGGGAATGATGATGATAATCTTCCCATAGTTCTTCTCCTATCATCATTGATTGGATGATTCCTTCATCTGTAGAATGTATACGTGAAAAAGGATCCGAAGACGTACCATATTCTAACGTCCTATCTAACCATACAATTGTTGAGTGCGGATTTGAGTTTGCCGCACAAGCCCAAAAGACTGATTGCTATGATTATTCAATGGGGCTTAACGGCATCACCTCAATATTACTATCAACTTCAACTTTGTTGGTAATCCTCCGTAAATCAGATGAGGTGGTGGAAATCATATTGCAAGTCTCTACTCTTTCCACTTCAGACAAATCAGATCGTGACAGTAGGGTAAAAGTTCCCATTAGGGAAGGATCTTTAAAGAGACCTACTCCAACACTTTGAAGTGACAGCGAGGGTCCGTGTACCAACGGAATGCTTCTTGTATCATGTGAACTATTGGAAAATAAGGTTAGCTGATCAATGACTATGATTCCACCCTTAAAAGAGAATGCAATAGTATGAAAGTATTTGGAAACCACAATAGCCATAGCATATACCCAAGGCCTTCCCAGTAAAATGTTGTAATCGAGGGGTTCGTCAACTACCTCAACTTCAACAGTAACTGTTTTCCCCCTAGTTCAATTTGCAGGTTACTCAAAATCCCACATGGAGTATATGTTCTTCCATCAAAATATTTCAACGTGGTTGGTGATCGTGACAATGGCGGTGAACCAAGTGTTTTCCAGCAGCTTATGGACATAACGCAAGTAGATTCCCCCTCATCAATAATAGTTCGGTGAACATTCTTATTGAGAGATTTTACTTGGATTAGGAAAGATGATTGCGCTGGTAACTGTGGTGTATATCCCGCATGGTTAAAAACCACAATATTTGAATTCGTAGGATCTATTTCACCTATTGCCGATAGTAAAGCCTACTTCTGGTAGAGACAGTTTTGCAACACCTCGAGTGTCGACATAGCAGAAGGGGATTGAGCAGGATCTTTCACTATGTTATAATTTTGAGCTGCTCGAGCCAAGGATTGAATGTTGATTGTGCATAACTCCCTTTCATGGTTTTATTGTTAATTCAAGTAAAATGGGTGGAACAACTTCATATGAAGTCGAAGTTAAAGGATTAGGTTGATCAGTGGCCTGATTATTCGACGATGATGACGGATTTCCATAGTATTTGTTTCTCATTGACACCAAAACTTCATTTTGTGGCTTCGTGATGGATAACATGGGTACTTGGGATGTGGAAGCATGGTCTGTTGTAAACAAATGTGTCTCCGGGGTTGGAAACAGATCAGTCAACACTGTCGATGTGTCTGACATATTTAAAAGTTTAGAGACCTGAGAGCGGTCTGGACAATCTCTTGTAAAATTATCGTCATTACATATGAGACATGGATAACAAGGTTTCCTTGTCGAAGTAGAGGAATCATATGACTTCTCTGGAGGCGAATTTTCTGGTTTCTTTTTGTTTTTCCCCTTTTTCTTGGTTCCTGGTTGCTTTGGATTTTTGCCTTTGTCAGATGACACAACATTAATCTCGGAGGCAAGAGTATTTTCTGATGCATTGGTAGTTTGATTGGACGCAACAAGAGTTTGACTAGATGGTCTTCTTGTTGTTTGTGTGCTTGAAGAACCGATCACATTGTCGTTAGCATGAGAGTCCTTACTCGATTATGGAGGAGGGGGAACAGTGAAAGTTGGTCGAGGTGCATTGGGAATTTTATCATAAAGCATGTTGGATTGTGTGTAAATCAAATCCAAGTGTTGGGCACGAGCAATAACTTGCTCTTCTGTGACAACTCCACCTTTTTCCACATCCTTGGCGATTGATGGCAACAAGGATTTTATGAACTAGTCAACTAAAAGTTGATCGGGAACATATGTCTTAACCATTCGACGTTGATGCCACCACTCATGAATATGATTTGATATATGCGTAGCAGTAGTCTATTTAAAGTTGGATAGGAGTTCAGTTTTAGTCTCATATCTTATAAGTAACTGGAAGTGGGTCAAAAATGTAGTGGCTAATGTGGTGAAATTATCAAAAGAAGCTCTTGGTAATTCAATGTACCATTTAGCAGTTGGACCAGTAAGTGTTTTTTGGAAAAGACGAATTCTGACTGAATCGTCATTTAAGGAGTTTGATGAACACCACAAAATGAAAGGTCATGACATGATTTGATGGGTCTTCTCTAGGATTTCCATTAAATTTTGAAACGTCAAATGGTAACTTATGTAGAATTATAGGCCACCAAGGTGCATATAAGATTGGATCATTAGTGAGCCGATTTAAATCTGGTAATTCTAAAGTTGCTACAAATGGAAACTATCAATTCAAGTTAGGTTGAGCATACCCGGGATATGATGGAATTGCTTGAGCAATAGGTCTTTGCATACCACCATAGGGCATCTGCATTTGGTAACCTTGGTATGGTTGTTGAACAAAACCAGTATAAAGTGGTTGTTCATAACCAGGTTGAATGTGTGGTTGTCCATAAGCTACAAATCCTTGTTGACCAGGACCTTGGTAAGCTTGAGATTGACCAAAACTAGCTTGAGCCTATGGAACAAGTCCAAACTAAGGTTGGAATTGTTGGAATTGGGGTTGTTGAAATTGAGGCTGCCTTGGTTTTTAAATCAATTGTTGTTATTGTTGTTACAACTATTGTTGATTTAACGATTGTTGTTGTCCAGCAATGAAAGGTTGGCCACGTTTTGAATAAAATATACAAGTGTAAGCCTGGGCTAGTCTAGATAAGGGTACACTAACCTGAGGTTGTTGCTAAACTCCAGAAACAAGTGGTTGTTGTACAACAACTTGAGGAACTTGAACTTCTTGACTTGAAACTTGTGGTTGTAAGGTAGAAGGATCAGTTTGTACCGGTTGAGATACAACAGTTTGAACTTGTGACTGTGGTATCGTAGTAACAACAGGTGTAGTAGGAATAGCTGACACAGTTTGCATTGGTTATGTTGGATACACAAGCCTTGGTTGAACTGGAATTGTTGGTTTCCATTGACAAACTCTAATTCTAGATTTACCTAAATACTATGGGATATTACCATATGGTAGTCCTCCAAAATAGGGAATATGTAGTGAATAAGCATATTGCTCTCCATATGGTGGTAATCCAGTATTTAATGGATACATAGGTCTTTGTTGACTAGATTTCCCAACTTAATACTGATATGCAGGATCAAACTGTTCAGTCCCCATTAAAGAAGAACCAAGTAAAATTCTAGTTGAGCACATGGGTGATGACCATGGTGTAGAAGCAACCCCTGAGTGGGTTCTAAACAATGATTGGTAACAAACCGGGATGGATGATTCCCCATACAGGTGCAACTCAGGTGTGGTAGAAAACATCGAAGAGGTTACAACAAAAGATTCTACTGCAGCTACATCAAATGATACATCCTGAGATGTTGATAGTTGTTCAGCCATGGTTAACCGACCCAAAAGTTTTCCTAAAGAATCGACGGGTACTTGAAAAGAAGCATGATCAAATGAAGCAAAAAAATCAGAGTATTAGGGTAAAGATAAAGCCCAGTTCCAAAGTGAAACGGGGTTCCAGGTGTGGAATCTTCTTCCAATTCCTCGTCTATAGCAATTAAACCTGGTGGAAGAACTTCACCGTCAGGTCCGTAAAATATTTATGGTGTTGATGAAGTTGAAGTTATAATAGTTACTAATGTCTGAGGGGTAACTAGTTGATCGTCTTCTGTTAAAGTAACAACTTTTGAATGTTAAAATTTCAAGTCCAAATGTTTGGGTAAGTGAAAACAGTCACAGAAAGAGGTCCCTGAACAACTTCAAGTTCATATGTAACTTTTGTTTGAACTGGGATAGATTCTGGATTAACTTCCGGTTGAACTGATTCAAATTCAGAAGTACTTTCTTGTTGAGTAATTTCAAGTTGAGGATCAACTTGTTGTTGAACAACCTCGGTTACTGTTTCACTAGGATCAGTGCTAATGTCCTCAAGTAATTGTGAAAGTTCTTCTTTAGAAACAGATGGGCCAAAAATAGTTGGAGTAAGTGGCGTCTCTGTACTTACCGAAATAGATGATTCAAGTAACTTAGATGAAGAACTAGGAGTTCTTGATGTACTAGAATTAGTTAAGTGAGACCACTTTGCCCAAATTGGTGTCGCTTCGGGAGGTAAAGGCAGTTTGCTCGCTGTTCTCTACGAATGAGGGGGTATGGGTTGATTTTCCTCCACAATTTCTGATTAATTTTATTATCAAAAAAGAAAAAAAGAAAAATGGGTATACTAGGAAAAAGGTTTACCAAGAAACTGTGAACTGCAGAATACCTCCTAGCGAACCAAGAAGTACGAGCAGGCAATAGCCCGAATGTTGTGTTCGGTGTATCATAGTTTACAAGGTGGTTGACTTGGTTACTTAAGGATGGATAGGAACCTAGAGTTTTTCTCCCATATATACCCGAAGGTACATGGAGGCCCAGTTCGTATAAGCGTTGTCTAATGCAAAACGACACAGTGAGAGCATTCCCATATACTTTACGTACTGTAACACTACCCTATATACCCAAAGGCATGTGGACGAGCTACGATATACTCACATACGTGGAATGAGGTATCACACTCTGGATGTATTGCAGACAAGTTAGCAACATCTGCTTTGTTTTACGACGCCGGAACACGTCTATAGCCTAGAACCACTAAATGTTCTCGTTAATGACAATGCTCTATTAGGTAAATTGATGTTTATTTTAAGTTGATCTTGCTTAGGAATTTTCCTTTCATTCACCACGTGATGTATTCTTAATTTCCTAGGAATGCAACTATCATGATAAGCACTCTTTCCATTCAATTTAACAATGAAAATCCTAGCTACTTAGGGATAGAGCAATCAAATTTATTTTGATCAAAGAGCAAAGAAAACAATATAAATGCAATTTCCCTACATTATTCCTATCAGCACACACAAACCTTTTCAATGCAATTTGAATGTATTTCTTTTTTATTCCCTTAATGTGAATATGAACAAAAAGGAAATATGCACATACAATCAATCAATCTTTCATATGAACGAAGACTTTTACGACAGTTCAAATTCGAAGGAAGAGAAGACTTTACGACACTTTCTTTCGAATAAATGATTAATCAATTATATCCTAACTCTGAATATTGATCGATAATGAAAAAGAACACATGAAGAAACATTAATTAGTCTAATCAAAGCGGGGCTAGACCAGGAGATAAACACTCATTTTCAGAGACATAACATTCATTGATCAATCAACAAACAATCAAACAAAGAAAACTTGGTAAAACTCTTTCCAAAGGTGGGAAATTGATCATAGGAGGATCAGCGTAACCCAGAGTAGGAGACAGTGCAATTCAGAGCATTTTCCCTAAGTCGGGGATGATTTGCAGTGCACTGTGTCCCTCACAAGCCTGCGCTGGTGACAGTAAGCCATTTCAAGAGGCAATTTGACACAGTTTTGACCAATTTTTTCAATGTAAACAGATGAATTAAAATCTATGAACACAAAAAGAGTCTACAAGGATGTCTTAGGAGGTGGATGAGCTAATAGGAAAGAGGATTCTTCCCCAGTGGAGTCACCAATTCGTTTTGGAGAATTTAACATCTACTAATAAACACTAATTCACTAGACAAGTAGTTGTGCCTAGAACAACAGTTTAACGTGTTTTAGACTTTCTCTATAAGCAATAGATAAGAAGAGAGGATAAAAGGCCTACCTGTAGTTCCGCTTTCCCCTCGTCTCCATTGTATCAATTCCATCACTCCTTCCCGTACTTTATCTGCTTGAAAAGTACCCTATCAACACAATAGAAGATGAAAACCGATCAAAGCATACAATCCATTGAATATATATGAAAGGAATCAGAAGAAATTCATACATATAAGCATTATGAAAGAACAGAAATATGGAAAAAGGTTCAAACACTTTATTAGATAGAAGAAGGAATTACAACCATCAATGTCTGATTCAAAGTCATTCCTCCAGCTTGGATCCCATCCACATCACATCAAAAGCAAGACAAGATTGTGGCATCATATCATTTGCTCCAAAATCGAGTCTCATAGTAGCATTATCTCCTTAAAATTCAACATAATCCAACCCCTAATCACTTAGATGAGTGGTCAATTTATAGGAAGATGAAGGAGGTTTTGTCATTAATGGTGACATTGAATGGCCTTCCATACCTAGAATTATTTCCATGGAGGAAGGGATGAGAAGATAGGATGCACCTTAACTCATTCCTCATCCATTTTCGAGCTCATAGGAGTAGATAAGATAGGGAAACTTCTAGACGACTCCATAAGATAAGAATATTCCCAAACCCTATGTGAATTTCGCTCATTCTCGCCCAGCATAGGTGAAAGGAAGCCTAAGTGCTCTGCAGAGCACCCTGGCAGTGGACTTAGCTTCTCTGCAGTGCACTTTCATAAGGGCTTACCTGCGCTGGTCCCTCTAGTGGCAATTTCTAGATGTCCTCAAGTCATGAAACTGTCTGGGAAGGAGGCATTCAAAGGGTTGACTTGTTTAGGGCATGAAACAACTAATTTTAGGGTTTGATGAGTCCTAGGTCACTGATCTGAATGTTGGGATTTGATGTCCCAAAATGGATCTGTAACAAGGTGAAGGTGGTTTTGTCCTGGTCTTCTGGGTTGATTTAGATTTGATTGTAACCACTGAATCCATCCAGGAAAGAGAAGAACTTCTTTCCTGCCAGACCATCTAATATTTGGTCAATGAAAGGTAGAGGGAAATGGTCATTTTTTATGGCTTTTTTTAGCTCTCAGTAATCCACACATATCCTCGACTTTCCATTTTTATTTGGAACCAGACCAGAGGAAACACCCACTCACTATTTGAGATGGGGTAAATGAACCCTACATCCAACAACCTCTACAGTTCTTCTTTGACTATATCCTTGAGGGCTAGGTTCATTCTCCTGTGAGGTTGGTAGACTGGCCTGCATCCTTCCTTGATGTAAATGTGGTGAGTACACACCGAAGGATGCACTCCCTTCATTTCCTTGTAACTCCAGGAAAAGGCATCCAAATGCTTTCTTAGAATGTCACATAACTCCTCTTTCGGAGGTACAACGAGAGAGGGGTTTATTTTCAATGTTCTTTCTAGGCCGAATTCTATCATCTTGACATGAGCAGGGCTTGAGTGAGCTAAGCATAGATCAATCCAAGGGTTATCTTTGGTTTCCTTCACTAACTCCTAGTGTGACATGGTGTTGGGGGGTTGATTTTGGAGGATTTTCTCAATCATATCATCTTCATCAGCTTGCCCCCCTCCTATAGTAACATCTAGGGTACAGATTGGGGAAGAGTAGACTTCATATTCTTCCTCCTCTTATAACCATAAAGGTAATTCATGATCCAAATATTGTTAAGCAGGAGGGTACAAGACCAATTGCTTTTATATATGCCCATTTTTAATGGTTATATTCCAGCCCTGCAACTTATGTAAGCATCGACAGTGGCTAACCATGGCTTCCCAAGGATGAGAGGATAACCATGGAACATGATCTTAGGTTGGAGAACTAAGAATTCAATAGGGTATTCCCAGGAATCAATAGAGACCATCACATCCTCAACAACTCCCTCGGGAGCTACTGTGGACCTATCTGTAAGATGCAAGACTATTGTGGTCTTTATAAATGATCCCTAGAGATTTAGTTTAATAATAGTCTCCATATTCATCACATTGATGGCATCCCTGAGATTAATCAAGGTATGGGGGACAACCGTGCCATCAATGTGTACATCTACTACAGGACTTCCAGGATCTATATACTTTTGGCAAATCACTTGCCCCAGCATTAAGTCCTACAGTTGTCCAATGACATTAATGGTAGGGGTGTCTTTGTTTTTCCTTCCCAGATGTTTGAAACACTTCTCCTTGATTAACTTTTTGTTGATGGGAAGACCTTTGATATCTTGGAGAAGCGGGGTTTTAACAGCCAAATATTTCTCTTCTAAGGTCTGTTGGACAGGATGGGTTAATCTCCCAGGAAAAGGAGGTGGATTTCTTGAGGGACAATTTCCTCCTTTTCCTCTTCACGCTCCTCAGGTGGAGATGGAGATTGATTATCCGTAAGCACTATTCAAGGCCTGAAGTTAATTTCTTGAATTTCCACAGCATAGGTAGGGTAGGATGTTTCTCCACTATAGACCTGTTGTGCCTGTCTGTTGTTCGATTTTGGATTTGGTTGGGTAGGAATCTGAGGTTTTTTAGGTGGAGTAGGGTGTAGGAGTTTTGTTTGAGATGGAGGTGGAGGTAGTAGAGCTGGAGCTTGGTTGTATGGGGGCCTCCAACCTTGGGATGGTGCATCCCACTGAGGATGTGGAGGATCATATGGATGAAATGGTTGGTCGGAAAGTTGGGAATGGTATTGAGGTGAAAAATACCAAGGGAAAGGTGTGGAACATGAAGGATGAGTAGGAGGGCACCAAGGGGGAATGGATGTATTCTAGTTAGGGTTGTAATATGAATAGGATTCCCCTTGCATGCCTTTTTGGTATGGTTGAGGTCCTTGAGGCCTCCTTTGATTGATGTAGCAGAGTTGTTCAGTCACCCCTTCAGTTCCCTGATACATATCTTTTAATCTAGACAGAGAAGAGCACTTGTCTGTGAAGTGGTTTTTCTCATAGACCAATAGATTTCTATAAGATTTAATGGGCATTCATTCCTAGGGTGCCTCCTGGTGCATCTAGGGTAGAAGATAGCTAAGGGATCTCTCTTCTTCTTCCTTCTTCCTCTTGATCTGCATGGTGTCCATTTGTAGAGAAAGGGTATGCAACATTCCACTCTTAAAATCCTCCAACATATTCCCAATTTCACTTTTTATGGATGTGTTGGAGGAGGGTGAATTGGCCAAAGCTTGACTAGCCCTACCCTTATTTTTAGCTTCCCTAGAATGATTCTTAAAAATTGTCTTGATATCATCATAGGGTAACTCATAGATGTCCCCTCCTGGTAGCAGGCTTAGGGTTTCTAGGAGATCTTCCATGATTCCCTAAGAAGGACTAGCTTAAGTGATTCAGGATAAAGGGTGCACCTGGCCCTTTTGTAGCTGAGTTTGAATATTTCCTCATAATTTTCTAAAGATTCATCATGTCCCAGGGTCATTCTAAAAATTTTCTCTTTGGTATCTTTGGACCTGTAGTAGTCCCTATACTTATTGTTGA
This sequence comes from Pinus taeda, assembly GCA_000404065.3. Lineage (NCBI taxonomy): Eukaryota > Viridiplantae > Streptophyta > Pinopsida > Pinales > Pinaceae > Pinus > Pinus taeda. The sequence goes on along the minus strand of APFE031380185.1, from coordinate 197,078 downwards.
AGGCTTGTTGCATCTGAGCTCAGGTGGTGATATTGTCCCTAGGTAAACCCATGAACCAATGCAAGGCTACATCTTTGAGAGTGTATGGGAACAATTTCAACTTATGATCATCAAAGGTGTAATCATAAGTTCTTCATATGACAGAAAAATCGAACAAAAAAGTATCTAGGTCTTTTGAGGTCAAGTCATGGAAGCGAGGAAGAGCAGAGGGGCTTATGTTTTTCATCCTAGCATCCCCATTAGTTTCTATGATGAGAAAATCACCTTCAACTCTATTCTCATCTCCTTCTCTGTCTCCAATTCCATTTCTATTTTCAACCATGATGTAAGTTGGTGGAATGGTCTCTTCTTCTTCCCCGGTAGGCTCTTCAAAAATCTCTAGTTGTTCACCTAATGGGTCCTCTAGCTCACAGCCATTGAAGAAGAGGGAAGGTTGGTTGTTTGATGTGGTGGTTGTAGAATGGAAAGAAAGAAAAACAAAATTGTAACTACTTGTTGGATGGAACTAATTGCAGTATTGGAAGGAAAGAAAAACCATATTGCAACTACTTGATGAATGGAACTAATTTCAGAATTGGAAAGAAAACAAAACCAGGTTGCAACTGTCTACTGAATGGAACTATTTGCAGAATGAGAAAGAATAAGGAAAGAAAGAAAGCAGAAATCACATCTACTCAGACACCTCCCCGGAAAAGGTGCCAAAAATTGATGAGTGCCATTATTGTAGCAAGAATGCTACAACTCCTGGGGTTACCAACTTTACTTCATCAACTCGGCGTTTGTACAAACTTGGATGTGACAGTTTTGTATACACAAATATATGTAATGGTATACTATTTGTCACTTTTCAACTAGGGTGATAGACCACTAGAGTTTCTCAAACTAGTCTACTATTGACTAGAAGAAGTTTGACTACCAAATGGAGAAGGGAAAATTATTTTTAATGAAAGAAAAGGAATGTTGCCTACTTTTAGGAATGAAAGACTCAATTGGAAGATTCTTGTAAAGTGACATGAAATCCTTTAGCTACTCATTGACACCTTTCTCTTGCAAAATGAACCTAGCTTATCCTTATTAATAACATGTGATGAGATAAACTAACTAAGCATGGAATTTGATCTAGGGAGTATTATAATTGTTGCATGCATGTGCTAATTTAGAAGTTATAGAAAAAACTATTTTTTATGTTTTCATTTTATGAATGCAAATGCTATCCTTTATTTGTTCTTTCGCAGGGGAAACAGGTATGGAGGAAGAGGTCTAGACTATTCTTAAGGGTATGGAAGCCAAGTGGAGGCCTAATCCAAGGTTAAATGAAAATTTTGCTAAATTCGAGCTAAAAACGGGATGCTACAGGGTTTCCTGTAGTACTACTACATGATGTCCTATTTCTACTACAAGATGCCCTGTTTTACTACAGGAAACAAGCCGAAAGCTTAGGAGATGGTAGGAGAGGTGAAATGAAGTTTGGGAAAGGTATATAATGGGGGAATAAGGTATGGAGGAGGTGAACGCTATCCAAGGTTCAATCAAATGCTTTAAGATGGTTTGATTTTCTCAATGGAAATGGAAATTTTCTTACACAACAACAATTTGGATTTAGGGTTTAGTGGACTTTGGCAACATGGGTGGATAAGCCTTGGATGAGGAAAATGAGATGAGGTCTCCCTACAATTTAGAATCTCCTACAACAACATACATTCTTGTCTGCATTTATGCACAAATTCATTTATACATGGGAAATATTTATTAAATGGAAGAAAATATATTTATTACCATTTAGTGGCTAAGTTCATGAATGGAAGTGCTTTGAAACCAATGCAAAACTTAAGAGATCAAAAATGACAATTGTAACTCATCCTAAGAAACTAAAATCCAATGACCTACTCATCAAGAAACCCTAGATTATGCATCAAAGTAAGAAATTTGTTTTTGGGTTGGATGAATAGAACCCGCAAGTCATGATCCCATAAGGGAGATGAAGTGAAAGCCACTATCACCATATTTTCTGGAGTGCCTTTTGTCACTATGATACCACTGATCTAACTATTCGCAAATGGAAGCAAACTAATTAGTCATCCAAATACTTGCAATTTAACAAAACCTTAATTACTTCAGCAACTAACTATGAATGTAATCTAAGCATACTTGTACAAAAAGAGGAACCTCTATTGCAAGAGTTGGGCCCTAACCCAAGAGCTTCAGCCCTTTGAGTCAACTTAGTGTTGGATCAAGGGAATGATTCTCATTTTCATTAAAATATAAAAAATACATAAGAGTCATCAGTCACAATGTCTTAGCTCGAAAATTCCACTTGGCTACAATAAAAAAGTTGAATCCTAATTAGGCTCTTGGCCTTCTTATTTATACAACTGATGTTACCAACAATTTCCTTAAATTTAGGGAGGCTTGGCTCCCAAACGCGAGATCAATTGGTCTTCAACTATCACTGGCTTGGTTGCCAATGATCTTAGGCTCGACTTCTTGGAACTCCAAGCTGATGAGATCTGGTGGAGGAATATTTGAGTGAGTGAGGAGTAAAAGAGGGAGATCCAATCTCCTAAAATCCATCTTTCTTGTATACATCAAATTCCTGCACTTTAATTAGCCAAAATTTGCTCCAAAACCTGCAATCAATGCACATTAGATCACAAGACATGACATCTCATGTTTACCCTTCTCATTAAGAAAACTATAACAAAACATGTAAAGAAATGTGAGAAAAGTTGATTTTAGTAAGTTGGAGAGTCGCATTAAGGTCCATATAATTTACCCATTTATGACCCTCATCACCAACTACACTAACCAAGACTTTACATGCAATTCCTTACTCAAACCACACTTATCCACCAAGTCAGGACTAACATAGATATAATTAGATCTAGGGTCAATCAAAATAGGAATAACTTGGTCACGAAGCTTACTGTCCATCTCAGTGATAGATGTCTAATGTTATTCTTGCCTATTGTCCACGGTTGCATAGATACAAGGAACACTTTGGCCAACATTTCCAACAGTCTATGCCTCATGTGCACTGTATATCTGGAGTTTACCATCCTGATTCTGTGAACAATCCCTCCTACGATGATCTTTGCCACAAGTCCAACACTCTATAGGCTTCCAACCTCCATCCTTGTTCTTCTCCTTGGCTCAATGTCCTTGTCATCAATCTGATGTATTTAACCTATTAGGTGGTGCAACATTCTCCTTGTTATCTTTACTTTGTGGCATTGCTCACTTTTTATCCCATTTTCCTTTATTCTTTACATTATCTCTTCGTTTTGGCTTAGTCTCAGTTATGCTCCTTGATTGTTCATAACAATGCTTTAGCTTTCAAATGGATTCCTCCAATGATCTAGGTTCATCAAATTCAATCTTGTCTTTGAACCCATCTTTAGCTCATAGAATTCTTTTGCCCTATCATCAAAGTATCTCCCTGACGGATACTTGTTCTTGAATAGTTTCTCGAATTTGCTCCAAGTCAGATCTTCCTCATTTATGTCCCTAACACTCTTCACATCTTCCCACCAAATGTCTACTTTACCTTTAGGACTAAAAGTAGCCACTCTAGCTTTCATGTTATCTGAGTAGTCACGCAACCTGAAGAATTTCTTCATATCAAGCAACCATACCTCTACATCATGTGATCTCTTAATCTCTCCATCAAAAGTAGGTGGCTTTTCCTTCTTAAATAGATCCAGAAAGTATCCCCTATCATTCCTCCTATAAGGATGATACCGATGATGATCATAGTGCCTATCTAAATCAGAACTAGAATCATACATGTGTCTGTCCCTTCTCCTCTTTGGAGTGTCCAACAAAATTCCATCTTGGATTCTATCATCTCTATCTAGTCAATGACCACCATGTTATCTACTACTGGATACCCCATTAATTTTGTCCTCCTACTCATGAATGATCTGGAGTAGTCCTTGTCACTGCAAATCTGAAAATCTTTGAAGTATGACTACATTTTCCTCTGCTATCTTTTCCTGTGACTGCATGATTTTTTCATTAACTACCTTACAACTCTTAATATCTTCATTTAAAATTCTGAATTTCATTGCCAAGTCAGAAGAGTTCCCATCACCATATTTATCTTCAGATTCATAAGGAGAGTCTCTGTAGTCAACCATATTGCCAGCCATTTGATATTTCTTCATGCAAGGCATAATATGTTAGATAAACCAAATCACAACAAACCAACGTACCTTAGTATAGCTTGGGGAGGATACCTTGTCTGCTATATCACCAAATTAGTGTGATACATGTATAACATAATCATAACATCATATAAACATACACCAATAAATGTATCAACACATAAACATCACTCTAACTAGGATCCAATCATCAATGCAAGGCCATATCACAATGCATGTTATGACCTCATGCATGAAAACAACCATTACTCCATTGTACTCATTTCCACATGTAACCAACAGTATGCATAAGCAATGTCGAATCAACTACAGCTGCGCATAAACCCATGTAGTCGAACATAAATGATCAAACCTTGTAATCAGATTACAAGACTGATACATGTAATCCAAATAGTCAAAATGTAACCTAACATACAAGAATGTAAGTAGGCACCATAAAATCAACATGTAAGCAACATACAATCCATACACATTCAGTCACATACTTATGACAATGCATTTCATGAAACCAATATCAAATTCTCCATGATAACCATACTACAACCCTAATAAATTATCAAGCAAATGTAACAAGCATATAAGTGTAAGAGACACACATGAAACTGGCATGCATGCATGACCAACACATAGCCCATCCAATATGAGGGGTGAACCATGCTCTGATACCACTATGTAACAACATCCCCCCACATCCACCCAAGCAACCTACCAGCCGAGGTAAACATACGACGAGAGGCCACTATGATATGATTCAACCTCCTAAGTCACATTAAGGAAGTGGAACCAATGGAAACACACGATACAGACATCTAACATCATCAATAAAACCCTTTGAGAACAAGTCAGCCACTCAGATAACCTGTCCCTGGGTCCCACTATTGTTTTAGGTCTCTTGGGCCATAGTCACTCTCATGCTATGGGCAAAGGGAGTGACCAGCAACCTAAATTCACTCTCATAAACCTGCCTGCCAGCGACTGTGGACCAAAATTGTTAGTGTTGTGCCAGTGACCCCAGCATCTAAGCCACTATTTTAGGCTCAAAGCCCAAGACACTACCAAAACCTGATCTATCTCTTCAAATCAGTAAATTAACAAGGAAATGAAAGTATTAAAGAAAATACTTGTTCAAGACCCTGACAGGATCCCTACTAGTCATGATAGGCATTTCATCAAGCATATCATTGACATGTAACCTATAGGTGTAAACAACATAATTAAGTGTAGGGATCTCATACTTATCTGAGAATCACTATGAACCATTATTCCCTCATGCCATCTATTGCATTATCATCTATTGGGTCATAGACACATTATCCATTCATATTGTTATCCGGGAACAGTGTCCACTCGGATGTTGTTATTCCCACTAAGATGGGTGGCTATCTTAGAAACAAACAATCAAAGTCTACTATTGCTTCCTTTTAGGAAAATAGATGAGAGGAGAACCAAGAGGACCAACCTGAGTCTTGCGTTTGATTTCCTCTCCTTCTTTATAGAATTTCTCCACTTCTTCTTTGTCTGCCCAGCTAAAAGAACCTGTGGAATCACAACAACATACTACTATGCAAGAAACAAGGATCTAAATTCATAAATAATACAGGATCAGATGTGTATTAACCATATACATGCATATGTAAACAAGTACACAAGAATATGGAAGGAAACAAGAATAGCTTTATTTAGATGAAAAGTAGCAAGAGGATTACAACCATGTGCTTTGACCCAGCATCATCCTCTAGCTAGGAAGCCCTTCTTCACCTCAAGAAAAGCTAGATCACCCAACACTATATATGTACACCAGAATACCAACAACACTTCTCTATAAGATACAAAATTCTAGCCCTTGGATCTTTGTGATGAGGGATCCATATATAGATGATTACAGAGAGGTGAGTCATCTTTTTGGATCTTGATTAGTGTCGTCTCTCTGATAGTTCCTGCTTCCACTTGGAGAATCATGATCTCTTACTCATCCCTGGTCGAAAATGGAGGCAAGTGTCAAAGGGGAAACTTCTAGAAGATTCCATGATCTTCCACCTCGCATTTTTGTCCCTTCCATTTTTCCATTCCTGACCATCGCACCCTACAAAGGAGAAAATCAGTATGACTCGTACCCTGTACATTGGGAATGTGATATGCATCGCACCCTCTGCATTGAGCTTTCAGTATGGTCCAGTTTTGACCATTTATGAGAAGTTTTCAGTGGAGAACTTCTGGGAGATGATGTAATCAGTTGACCTTGTTCCTTTAGGTAGTGAAGCAACACTTTTAGGGACTTAGGAGCCCTCAGTTTATGGACTTTTGTGATTGGGGTTGAAGTGCCCAAAAATGTCTATAACAGTTGCCCCCTAAAGGATGAGGTCGTTAATCTTTCTGATGTTAGGTGAAATGCTTTACTATGAGGATCTAAAGTTTTTCCGAGCTGGGAGGTGACCTATAATAAGATAGAATACAATACATTATTTTGACAACATTTTTTCATGATCTAGCTGAGGCGGGCATTCCCATGCTCAGCTTTATAAATTCATTTTCGTGTACATAGGACAGACAATCGTCTATGTGACAGACTGATGATATGGACACATCATCCTTTGATTTGGATGATCATTTGTTCGGCAATGATGTACACTGTATGTTTTTATATTCCTGAATATATCGTGGCTCGGATGGATGAAACTAGATCCCCGGTCTTCAAAACTCATTCAATCTTCACTCGGAGTACAAGTCGATCCATGTGAAAAATGTTCTGGAGTCGAACATGGAAAGACATCGCCTGATTACCAGCCAATGATGTAAGTTGTTAACAGGTGCGAGAGGAATCACCAATAATGACAATGACCCTCAAGGTACTACAGTAAAATTTGCATGGTGTGAAAAAGGACTTGGCGTTGAACACCACACAAAATCTCTCGATCGAAGGCCATTGATGTAAACCTGTCACCGAAAGTGAGAAACTTGCCATTGAGGCATGCAAGCTTCAAAGTACTGAAAGGGTTGTTCCTAAGTCAACTTCTTGGATAATGAGCTGATGTCGACAAGAAGCGACCCGTCGCAGGAGGGCCTTAATGAATCCCACATCAATGACACAGAATGAAGCAAATGATTTTGGAGGTGAAATCAATCTGACGATACAGGGTTTAGGGTGGCGGTCATGAAGGAATGAAGCATGAATGTATTGCAATGGGTGAGACACAGGTGAATTGTCTGAATGACTTATCTTGAACATATCGGCAACAGTGACGATATATTGGTAGCCTTAACCCCAAAGATGGATGGTGTGACGTACCAATGGTGATGACCAGTGAACGGAACAACCCAACCCAGCATGGATGCGGAAGGAAAGTGTCATCTTCAAGAGAGACTTGCTACCAATAAAGTTTCTTCAAGTTTTCTTCCCAATTTTCCCCAGTCATTGCTGACCAGTACCTCTTTATTTTGGTCAAGATTGACGAGGATAACATATGCTTTTTCTATAATCCTCCCTTTAGGCGAACCTGTCGCTATAGTTTAGCGAGGCTAGCGATAGTGAAACTCGTTCTCGTCCATTTGGACGAGTTTGTCACTATTAGGTTTTAACGAGTTTAACGACAAAGATAACTTGCTCTCTTTCAATTTTAAAGAGTCTGAAATAAAAATAAAGAAGACTCCAAAGATTATTTTTCGTTGTATAATCCCTTAAGTCCGAAAAAAGCGTAAAATAATACGAAAGTGATGAATTTTCGATAGTTTTAACGAGCCGAACAAGACAAGCGCTCGATCTTTTTGTGTAATAATCCCTCAGGTCCAAAAAGATTAAAATCTAGAGGAGGGATAGCACTTTCGATGCCTTTTAACAAGCCGGAGAGGCCAATCACTCGGCAATCTTTTCATATTTTACGAGTCAGGTGAAAAGAGCTTTAAAGAAAGCTCATTTTTGAGGAATGAGTGATGGTTTCGGGTAGCAGCTGATTCCAGGTAAGGTTTAGAATTTTCCAATCATGGCAGTGTCACAAGGATGGCTAACAGAATCACTCTTCGCAGATGTTCCTCGAAGGGGTAAACAATCATATGGGGGGTGAATGATTGGCTAAAACAGAGGGGAGGTGATAGCGAGAACATGACCAAGGCTCAAAATCTGGCGATAAGGCATTCACAATGGTTATTTACCAGTTCATTTTTTAATGAGCTTAAACCCTGGGGGAAACACTTGCTCATGACTTATGTTTATTTTTTAACGAGCTTGAACTATGTGCTAAAACTGCTCGTGGAGAGTTTATTTTTTAACGAGCTTGAACTCTGTGACAACATTGCTCGCCATGATGGTCATTGAGTTTTTTTATTTACCCTTAGCATTTTGTTCTTTCAAAGATTGTACTACCTGTTCATTTGCTTCATCAAAACCGGTTAGAAATGAAGACATATGCTTGATAAATGAGTTAAAAACACTAATATTTTACTTGAATTACGTGCATAGTAAATTAAAAGTGATTTTTTACCTCTCATTTTACCATTTCATTTGAATTTGGTGTGTTGGAGATCTGGAGGTGCTTTTCCCCCCTGATTTTCACCAGCGGATTTCGGGAGATTCTGTGGACGATTCTCGACGCCATTTGGACCAGGTAAGAGCTAAACTTATGCTCTTTCATTACATCTCTTTAATTTTGGATTTTGAGCTTATTTCCTTGTCCTGATGAGCCCCTGGTGTTTGAAGAACTCTCCCTAAGATCATCACACCCTTCCTTAGTCGAAAGGTGCAATGCATACTGATATCTCCAATGACTAGTCATTATGCATCGCTCCTAGTACACTTGCTGGGGTGTGATGGACGCAGAGAGGAAATTTTTTGCATAGTTTCCTCATGAAATTTTTGCCTGTTTTCACCAAATGAAGATCCTAACTCTTCCCTTGTTTGTTTTTCAGAGATTCATCAGAGCAAAATGGTTGTTACATGGTGATAACGCGAGCATGAAGAAGAGGACGTTGTCACTTTACATGATCCGGGCACAATAGTTGCATTACGAAAATGTGGCTTGCTGAAGTTTTTCCATATCTCTAGCATGAGGCAACAAATCAGTTTGTTGCAATATTTCCTCAATGCCTGGGATCCTATCAACCAGGTATTCCAAATTAGGGGCAAATCAATCCCCTTGACAGTGGTGGACATCTATTTTCTGAACGGTTTATCGAGGCATGGTGCCCCTCTCTCATTATCAGGCTCTGCCTGTGGGGGTGAGTCCGTGAGGGAGTACATTTGCCGGCATTGCAGAGAAGGATCTCAGCCGAGTGCGGACGGCAAGATCAATATCCGAGATGTCACTGAATGGCCCTTGCGGACCATTCTATTTACTTTTGCTAGACTGGCTGGTAATTCTACTCTTCACATAGCCAATAGACCTTATATGCAGTATGCTTTGGAATGCCTTGAACCGAAGGTGTCCAATTGGTGTGATGCAATACTTTCTATGATGAAGGAACAATTGACCAAGGTGAAGAATCCAAGAACCTTGGTTATGGTTCTATTTTGACAACTTTCACCTTGGAGACAATCCCACTGATGCAGCCACAGTACATTTCACTTGGCCTACCTCCACCGACCGAACCACGGATGCAGAGATGGGTCAATCTCATGTCTCGGCACGCTGGTCAGCCCCAGATTTATTTTTCTGAGACCTTCTTCGAGTGGTTTTACCATCAGGAGATGGTCTATTCCAGGTTCCCATATGCTGGTATGGATTTCTGAGGTGATCCGGATTTGGTGCTGCCGGTTGGGGAGCAGCGGGGTGCCATGGGTAATTTCTTCTGACCATATCTCTGCTCATTGTTATTTATAATTTTCTTATATTCTTATGTTCAAGACTAATCAAAACTCATGTGCTCATGCAAATATTGGACCAGTTCGACCATCAGTACACCGTAGAGACCCAGCGGCCGCTCCAGCAGGAGAAGCTGTTAGGAGAGCTATCTTTTGCGACCTTGATGTGGCCGAGACTCTTTCGGCACTACAGGACTAGATTGAGGGTCATACCCTTGGTATCCTAGACGTGACGACCGATGAGCTGTCTTTGTGGTTGCAGCGACATACCACTAGAGTGTCGAGTCAATGGACTAGGCTCTTACGCATGATTGCACAGGCGGTGACTTGTTATCACCAGCATCATTAAGCTAGAGTGCCCCCTAGCATTTTTGAGTTTTGGGTCATTTGACCAATTTTGTCTTGGTTACAGAACATTATGTACAGACTATAAACAGTTATGGAATATATTTTTGATTTTCAGAGCTTTATTTCGGTTAAGTTACATAATCCTGCCGCATATATTGATGTGATGCTTCTTTTTATAAATGTCCCAAATGTCTATCTAACACATAATTTTCCAATGAGTCTTTTGATGTGTTTAAACTTCTGGAAATATGTTGATATTGGATGAAATCGAACTGTCTTTCCAAAATTTTGACCCTTAGGAGCATGCGATAGATAACTGCGTTTCGTATAGCATAGATGCAAGTGAGTTGTAGAATGACGAGCTGTGAGTCTAGCCTGACGATAAGTCGGCATATGCCATGTGTGATGGCATCAAAAAGGAGTTCTATCAATGCACTGTACTCAGCGATATTGTTTGTAGACCGACCAATACACACTCCTCTAAAACTTACTAACTCGCCGCTGGGATTGAAAATGGCCCAAGCCGCAGAAGACAGGTTCCGCGAACTATGACTTGCTCTGTCGGCATATCCAATGAATGGTTCCAGTAGGTTTGACATCTGCAACGAATGCAAAAAGTGGATTACTTAACCAAATTAAATGCTCTTGGCGAAAACAAAAATGTAACAAAAGCACAATGATTACTATGCGAAATCAAGCATAGTAACGCTTGAGGTACAACTCGTTGCAAGGTTGCACCAGTGGAATCCCATCATAGTCCATCAACTCGTAGGCTCCTTTTGCTAACACTTGTTTAACAATATAGGGACCCATCGACAACGATTTGAATTTCCCTGCTCCCAATTTATCGGATTCCTGGTCATAAAGTAAAACCAGGTCACCCTCTAAGAAGACGCGAGGTTTGACATTCTTGTCGAACTGTGCTTTGACTCACTTCTCATGAGCTTCATTAGCCGAAGCTAGATCACGATGGGTTTCATCCAAATGGATTAGCTCTAAGAAACGAGCCTCTTCTTCTAAGGTTCCGGGGAGAAGGTCGACTACGAGTTTGAGGGACGAGATTTCACATTGAACCGGTAAGATTGCTTCCGTCCGTACACTAATTGAAAAGGTGTGAATTCGGTTGCATTTCTTACCAATGTCCGGTATGCCCACAAGGTCGAGTACAGGATTAGGTGCCAATCCCGTTTGTGGACCCCGATCATCCTTTGCAGCATGCGCTTTAGGACTTTGTTTATTGCTTCAACTTGTCCGTTAACTTGCGGATAGTACGGAGTAGAGCTATCGTGGGACAGTCCTAATTTGGCAGCCAACTCAACCATCATGTGATTGCGAAAATGTGATCCATGATCTGTGACTATGGCCTGTGGAATGCCGAATCTGGAGACTACGTGATTGAAAAAGAAAAGGGCAGCTGTTTCGCTACTGTTGTTTAATGTAGGCATTGCCTTGGCCCATTTGGTAAAATAGTCCACCACGACTATTATGTACCCATGCCCCCCGGTCGAGGTGGGGTTACATGTCATGAAATCTATGCCCCATTTGGCGAATGGCCATAAAGCTACTACTAGTTGCAGCGGTGCAAGTGGTCTTCTGGTTTTGCTATTGAAAATTTGGCAACCATGACAACTTCTAACTGCGGTTATGCAATCTTTGAACATTGTTGGCTAGTAGTATCCTTCTCGTAAAAAAATTTGCGCCATAGCATAACCAGATTGATGCCCCCCACACGTGCCTGAATGGTAGTCATTCAGGATTTTTTCGGCCTCCTCAAGGGTGAGGCACCTCTGCAGAACTGTAAGATACCACGACAGTAAAGAGTATCACCGATGATCACGTAGTCTTTTGCTTGGTATCGAATACATCGTTGTTCAGAGCGTGAGGTATTAGACCTATATGTTTGTGTCTGGAGATAAACGATTATATCTCCATACCACAAATTGCTTGAAGATATCATAAACAAATTTTCATCCACGATTTCTTCTTTGGATGTTGCATCGTTGGACGACGATGGGAGATTGCATAGTAACTCCGCGAATACTAGGGCTTTCTTTGATTTGGATTTCTTGAATTCCAAATCAAACTCTTGTAGAATTGCTATCCATTTTGAATATTTGCCCCCCAGCAACTGCCGCGACAATATATAAGTCATGGGGTTTCAATCTGATAAAATGGTAGTTTTCTTGAAGAGGACGTAGTGTCGAAATCTCTGTATCACTTGAACAGCTGCGAGGGCGAGCTTTTCAACGTAGGAGTATTTCATTTATGTATTATTTAAGTTTCGGCTTAAATAATATATAGGATGTTCAATTCCATTATATTCTTGAACTAAAACCATTGTTATGGTCGTATCTGCTACAACCAGATACAGGTTAAAGTCTTTTTGATAATTAGGAGCATACATTAATGACGCTTGTATTAGAGATTTCTTTAAAGCATCAAAGGAGGCTTGCGTGACTTGGTCCCAAACGAAGGGTACATCCTTTTTCAAGAGACGAGTATAACCTTTAGATAGTTCAGCGTAATTTGGAATGAACCTCCTGAGGAAATTTGCTTTCCCTTGGAGTTTCTGAATCTGAAGCAGGCTTGAAGGTGGAGGCAAATAGATGATTGCCTGAACCTTGCAAGGGTCGAGACGAATCCCATCCTTTGAGACAACGCAGCCAGGTAAACGAACAACACTGACACAAAACACACATTTGTGCAAATTGAGTCTTATCTTCTAGTGTCGGCAATGTGGAAATATTTCTCTCAAATGGCGCGGATGATTGGTCCGCTTTTGCGAATGAGCTGGGAGATCATCGAGATAAGGTTGAACGATGTTTTTGATGTCATGGAAAGCATAGTTCATTGCTCTCTGAAAATTTGCCCCTGCGTTCTTCAAACCAAAGGGTAGCTTGCGATATGCAAATGTGCCCCACGAACAAATGAATGCAGTCTTTGACTGGTCCTGTGGGTGGATATTTATTTGATTATACCTGGAAAATCCATCCATAAATGAAAATATTTCGCATTTGGCACATTCATCAATTATCTGGTCGATAGAGGGTGTAGGGTAGTTGTCCTTCGGACAAGCTTGATTTACATCCCTGTAATCCCGCACACTCTAATTGTTCCTTGTTTTTTCATCACAGGAACAATATTTGATACCCAATCAGTTAGAGGAACGGGGTAAATGAAACCAGCATGGAGGAGTTTTTCAACTTCTACCTTGATGGAAACGACTTTCTTGGGGTGCACCTGCCTTAGCCATTTTCATACCGGTTTGACATCCGGATACATCTTAATTTCATGTTCAACTATGCTCGAGTCGATACCTGGAATTTCATTGTATGACCAAGCAAAGACATCTCTAAACTCGCAAAAGAGAGCACTATATATTTCCAGTTAGGAAGAAGAACAATATTTGCCAACATGAATGTTCTCTACAACATCTGTTTTGGTCGAGATATTTATGGCAATAGTCTCTTCGATATTTGATAGGTTTCTCTCGGAATCCACCGTGTTCACAGTATTCGTCAGAAAGTCAAATACTGAAGGATGGTGTAGGTCATCGGAATTATCTTCTTTCCAAGTCGGAAGATGGGAACGATGGTGGAAATCTTCCCATGATGCCCCATCAATCATCATTGATTGAATGATCCCTTCGTCTGTAGAGTGTACTAGCGACCAAGGATCTAAAGGGGTACCATATTCCTTAGACCTATCTATCCAAACGCTTGACGAGCGTTCATGTTGGTTTGCCTCCCATGCTGAGAACATTGATTGCTATAATATTTCCAGCGGAGTTAGAGGCAAAAATTGCGAATGATCCATTTTAACATCGTTTTCTGACATCTTTTGAATGGAATATATCATATTGCATGTTCCTACATTATCCACTTCCGCCAAATTCGTAGGAGGCGGTAGGGTAAAAGTTCCCATTAATGTAGGGTCTTTTAGTAGGCCTACTCCGATATTATGAAGCATGCTAGGGCTTCCATGGATCATCGGAATTCTTCCCGTAACTTGCGAACTATTGGGGAGAAAATTTTGTTGGTCGATGATTGTAATTCCTCCTTGGGAAGGAAATGCAATTTTCCTAAAGTAGGTCGACACAACAACTGCCATGGCATATATCCAGGGTTTTCCCAATAGGATGTTGTAATCAAGATTCCCGTCGATGCAACCCTATAATGACAATGACCCTAAAGGTACTACAGTACAATTTACATGGTGTGAAAAGAGACTTGGCGTCGAACACCACGCAATATCTCTCGGTCGAAGTCCATTGATGTAAACCTGTCACCCAAAGTGAGAAACTTGCCATTGAGGCATGCAAGCTTCAAAGTACTGAGAGGGTTGTTCCTAAGTCAACTTCTTGGATAATGAGCTGATGTCGACAAGAAGCGACCCGTCGCAAGAGGGCCTTAATGAATCCCACATCAATGACACGAAACGAAGCAAATTATTTTCGAGGTGAAAATAAACTGATGATACAGGGTTCAGGGTGGCGGTCATGAAGGAATGAAGTATGAATGTATTGCAGTGGGTGAGACACAGGTGAATTGTATGAATGACTTTTCTTGAACATATCAGCGACATTGATGATGGATTGGTAGTGTTAACCCCAAAGATGGATGGTGTGATGGACCAATGGTGATGACCAGTGAACGGAACAACCCAACCTGGCATGGATGCGGAAGGAAAGTGTCATGTTCAAGAGCGACTTGCTACCGATAAAGTTTCTTCAAGTTTTATTTCCAATTTTCCCCAGTCATTGCTGACCAATACCTCTTTATTTTGTCAAGCTTGAGGAGGATAACATATGCTTGTTCTATAATCCGCCCTTTGGGTGAACCTGTCGCTATATTTTAGTGAGCCTAGCGACAGTGAAACTCGTTCTCGTCCATTTGGACGAGTTTGTCGCTATTAGGTTTTAACGAGTTTAACGACAAAGATAACTTGGTCCCTTTAAATTTTAGAGAGTCTGAAAGAAACGAAAAGAAG
The DNA here is from genome assembly GCA_000404065.3 of Pinus taeda. NCBI lineage: Eukaryota > Viridiplantae > Streptophyta > Pinopsida > Pinales > Pinaceae > Pinus > Pinus taeda. Next base: position 181,787 of record APFE031380185.1, on the reverse strand, counting down.
ACTCTAAAGATTAGTTTTCATTGTATAATCCCTTAAGTCCAAAAAAGCATAAAATTATACGAAAGGAATTAATTTTCGATAGTTTTAACGAGCTGAACAAGACAAGAGCTCGATCTTTTTGTGTAATAATCCCTCAGGTCCAAAAAGATTAAAATCTAGAGGAGGGATAGCAATTCTGATGCCTTTTAACGAGCCGGAGAGGCCAATCGCTTGGAAATCTTTTCATATTTTGCGAGTTAGGTGAAAAGATCTTAAAGAAGACTCCTTTTCGAGGAACGAGTGATGGTTTTAGGTAGCAGCTAATTCTAGGTAAGATTTGGAATTTTCCAATCACGGCAGTGTCACAAGGATGGCTAACACTCTTCGTAGATGTTCCTCGAAGGGGTAAACAATCATATGAGGGTGAATGATCAGCTAAAAACAGAGTGGAGGTGATGGCGAGAACACGACCAAGGCTCAAAAGCTGGTGATAAGGCATTCACAATGGTTATTTACCGGTTCATTTTTTAATGAGCTTAAACGTTGGGGGAACACTTGCTCATGCTTATGTTTATTTTTTAGAGCGAACTAGTGCTAAAACTGTCGTGGAGATTTTTTTTTAACGAGCTTGAACTCTGGGACAACATTTCTGCCATGATGGTCATTGATTTTTTTATTTACCCTTAACATTTCGTTCTTTCAAAGATTGTACTACCTGTTCATTTGCTTCATCAAACCAATTAGAAATGAAAACATATGCATGATAAATGAGTTAAAAACACTAATATTTTACTTGAATTACGTGCATAGTAAATTAAAAGTGACTTTTACCTCTCATTTTACCATTTCATTTGAATTTGGTTTGTTGGAGCTCTAGAGGTACTTTTCCTCCCTGATTTTCACTAGTGGATTCCGGGAGATTCTGTGGACAATTCTCGACGTCGTTCAGACTAGGTAAGAGCTAAACTTGTGCTCTTTCATTACATGTCTTTCATTTTGGATTTTGAGCTTATTTCCTTGTCCTGTTGAGCCCCTGGTGTTTGAAGAACTCGCCCTAGGATCATCACACCCTTCCTTAGTCGAAAGGTGTGATGCATACTGATATCTCCACTGACTAGTCAGTATGCATCGCTCCTAGTACACTTGTTGGGGTGCGATGGGCGCAGGGAGGAAATTTTTTGCATAGTTTCCTCATGAAATTTTTGCCTGTTTTCACCAAATGAAGATCCTGACTCTTCCCTTGTTTGTTTTTCAGAGATTCATCGGAGCAAAATGGTTGTTACATCGCGAGAACGCGAGCATGAATAAGAGGACGTTGTTGATTTACATGATTCGGGCACAGTAGCTGCATTACGGAACTGTGGCCTGCTGAAGTTTTTCCATATTGATGAGCCCCAAAAATGTACAATTATTTGGGCTCATTCAACTTCCTAATTTGGCTTAGTCCACCATTCTCATTTGTTTATTGCATGTTTTTGATTATTTTTATGTTAATAGAGTGAATTTGGTTAGTCATTATGCCAACAAGTCTAATGGGTGCTTTGTGTAGCCTTGTTGGTCAACTTGGAGACAAAATTGAAGGTCTTAATGAGCACTTGGCAGCCAAATTCGTGGGAGAACAAGCTAGAGGATTTGTAGGAAGGTGTCCCCCTCATTTATGGGTCTTTACCTCGAATTCTCCACCATCGGCTCGGAGTTCAAAGGCCACCAAATCAATGAGCACAAGGGCAGCCAAGCAAGTCAGGTTGGACTGCTGTTAACTACAAGTCTTGGGCAGCCAAGTCCCTAACTTTTAGGAGGATTGTTGGGTCCTCAAATTGTATAAATAAGAAGGCTTGGGGCCTCATTTTGGTTAGCTGGTAGTTAGTCATTTCGGTTAGCTAGTGGTTAGTCATTTTTGTAGCTAGTTATTCATTTTGTTTTAGCCATTAGTTAGCTAGTTTGTAATTTGATTTGTAGGCCATGGATTAGTTTTGCTTTCAGCTCTTTCTCAAGCTCTCCTTGTGGACAGTTTTGATGTAACCTTTCATTCTTGGTTAATAAAGATGGATCCAGCTTTGCACCAGCTCTAAATCTCTCTTGGGAGGCTGTAGTTCTTGGGGTTGGGCCCATCTCAAGCGCCCAGTACCTCCCTTGTTTATATTTATGTGTCTTTGCTGCATTCTCATAATAAAATCTTCTATTTGAATTCATGGCATAAGTAATTTAGGTTGATGCATTTTCGGTTTGGTGACAGTCATAATCATTTGTTTCATTTAAACTCCTCTTTCTCATTCCATTACCATCTCTTCCATCTTGATCACGCATGCAAGCATATCTCCTAGACCTTCCCTTCGTTCTGTCTCCCACTCCTCACATAACTTCATTTCCCAACCTTTCATTGACATAACCATTTACCTTCAACCTACTCCCTACACCCACTTCCCATCTCATTCCTCCACTTCTGAGCCATCAATAGCCTTATCCCTACCTCACATATCTCTTCCTACCATTCCATCACTCCTCCATCACTTCAAACCTTCACGGCCAATCATCCTGTCGAATTGCACAAAACATCCTGTAGAAGACTTACAGGACTATCCTGTAGAAACCTCTGAGTATCCTGTAGGATCCCCTGCAGACATCCTGTAGGAGGCCACTCACTCGGTTTCCGAGGTTTTGAACGTGGAAAACCTCTGTGGATGGATGCTAAGGGTCCATAGGGACCTCACCTAGCCTCCCCAACCTGTTCCACACTTTCCTTCCTTCTCCATCCCATCTGCACAACCAAACCCCAATTAGCACACAATCATAATCATTCCACCCACTTAAAGGAAAAATACAAAAAACATGTCTTTTATGATGTAAGCAGTTTAGATCCATGCATTTTCACTTATTAGAGATAGTAGCAGCATTGGTAGAAGTTTCCTTCACGTCATTTGCATTATAGAGGCTAGACTAGTTAAATTAGGGTTTCCTAGGTTTACATGCTTTGATTTGCTTTCGGTTCATTGTTGTCAAGTAGATTAGTCTTCTTTGAGCTAGCTTTCATCCATCATTGATAGAGCTTCTTCTGTAAGCCCATAGAAGTTGGCTTAAGCCCTAGCGGACTTGTGCCAGCTGACCAAAGTGACAGCTGCGGACAAGGCTAGTACTTGTGCATATGCACCGCCGTTCCAAGTTTGTTACGAAACTACCGGGTTGATAAAATTAAGAGACAGGAAGCCCCAGGAGTTGTAGCATTATTGCTACAATACTGGGGCTCACCAGTTATATCCCGACCTCGTTGAGGACATGCAAAGAAAAACAGAGAAGAAAAGCAGACCACTCTAATACCACTGATCCAGATTTAAATAGGAACACAACATATTATATAGATGACCATAAACATAGAAATGCAGTGGAAATAATACTTCATTTCATTAATGTAAAATACTGAAATATGCTTACAAACGAAAATGGAAATAAACCAGCTAGGGCGATGGTAGCTTATCTCTGAGAAGAGATGTGGCAGCTACATGCCTTCGAACTACCTTACAATGAGACTCAAGGGCGCTTTTAATATTGAGCAATAAGAGAAAACCCTAAACAAAAAAAACCCTAACCCGAGGAGACGTAACACCAAGAGTTTATGGGCCCCGTTGGGATGAGCTAGACAACCAAGTTCCCAGGGTCGTGACTTGGTCATATTGTCTCTTTTTGACATGCATGATAACCCATTGGAAAGAACTCTCTAATGACTACGACAGAAAATGGGACTTTCGGTAGCAAATCACTGGAGGTAGATTTCCAAGAAAACGACGTTTAGGGCCTCAAAACAGCTTCGGAATTTTAGGACCCGAAAAACTGCTAAAAACAGTAAACTGTGCTACAATTAAGGAAACTAAAAAACTGAAAGAAGCAATGGTGGGGGTCCAAGTCGAATTGGTGGGTGGCAACCAATATCCACCTAGACCAAATAGAGCATATAAAAATCCAAAGTTTCTCTCACAGGCTTGCCTGCCAGCGACCAAAGACTAAATTTATCAATTCTATGCCAATGACTTTGATATTTTTGCCACTTTTTCAGGCCTAAAGCCTAGGTCACTCTCCAGTATGGAATGATAACTTAGAAACAATAAAAGAACATGGAAACAATGATTCAAAAGCAATAAGTTGAACAAGACCTTATCCGACCCATACTAGCCATGCTATGAATTTCGTTAAACATGTCATGAACATGGAAGCTATATGTGTAAACAAAAAAATTAAGTGTAGGGATCTAATACTCATCTGAGAATCTCTATCAACCATTATTCCCTCATGTCATTTGCTACATTATCATCATTAGGCGATAAATACATTATCAATTCATTTACATGTAAAAACATGCAAAGGGGCATACATAGATACTACCATAAACCATACATATACCCAACATAATAGGGACACAAATATCATAAGCATATTAACCATAAAATCCACATATACATCAATACATTCACACATGAAATCCAAGGGAATGATTTTCTCATTAATGCATGAAATAAACCAACTAGAGATGGGACTACCATGTTCCACCCCACCATAAAATGGTTGAGACAAATCCCTCTTCATCCATTCACCCTTATGCCATATTCCAAGAATTAATGTGGGACTCAAAACAAAAGAACCAATGAGGGAATATCGAGGCTAAACCACCTCATCCTCATCAATAAAAACCACGATTTACTGTAATCCATTTGAGATCAGTAGGCCAACACAATGAACACATCATAACAAGATTTACCATGATCTCTGTTAGATGATCCAAAAACACAATTTTATCATAGGTTATAAAATTAGAATAATATAATTATTAATTTAAGACATTAAATTAATAATTATTATTCTAGAATGTTTAATTATTTAACAGAGACTTTTAGAATTAGCATATTGTTGTAACTAGATATGTCTCTCGAAATGTGTTGTATCTTAGGCTCTATTTTAGGAGATTTGTTAGCTAGTTGGTTTGAATAGCATTTAATGTAAATGGACACTTGTTATTTAATAAGTGATCCATAATTACAGGTAGTTAGGACATGGAGCTTATAAACAGCTCATTGTAAGAGTGTTTGGATGTTCGGGTGTAAACTCTTGCAAAATCAATTATGTAATTATTTTTTTTCTGATTAATAAAATTATGTGTCTGAGGACACTTCTGCCATTATTGTGGTATTAGAGCTCCAGTAATGCTGTAGTGGATATGAATGGGGGATTCCAGCTCTACAAGTTTGTGGTAAACTCCATTGAATTGATCAACAAATGCTTGGTATGGAAATTATCCAGTTTTTTATTTAAAAGGAAAAGAATTTTTATTATTGATTTTAGATTTTTAAAATCTGAAAAATATTTTTTTATTATTCTTAAAAATTTGCCTCTGTATCTTCAATTTCTGTTATTAATCTGCTTCAACATGTTGTTCGGCCATGATAAGCATATACTCCATAGTTTTTGAAAGCCCGGCCCTCTGCCTAGCTTCTGAGAGGACCTTCTTGTCCAATAACCATACGCAGACCACAGGATATTACCCCTATGTGGGTCCTTTATTTCTCGCGTGAGCCAAATAAAGCTTCCACGCTTACCCTGGTTCGCCTGAACCGACCTAATCCAGGAGCTCGTAGTCCTATAGAGCTTTGGGTCCGGTCACTTCCTGTACCACTGTATTCACCGTTTTTTCTATCACTGTTGGAGTTTTAGCTAGGGCTTGCGCGAGGCTTGCTTGGGTAAGTATTGTTGGCATGAATACCTCCAACTTTCGCTACTGCGACAATTACATACTTGGGCGTCTCAATGGAGAAAAAATTATCTACATCTGCTTGTCGAATGAGATCAAGTTCTTGAAAGTATTCACTGCAAACTTCTTGTCCAACTTCGCCCATGATGCCCAATTGAGGTCAAGGCTTGAAAGATGAAAGACATGACCTTCGTTGAGCAACCAATCATATAAGTCACATCAGTCATTAAGATGAAAGATGAAAGCGTGCTGATCAAGCAATCATTGATGAAAGTCTGGTCCTTTGCTGCATAAACATAAGCCTTATCAGTGGTGTATATCCACCTTTAAAGCCTTTTATTGCACTCAAAGAACAACCATTCAAGAATTGAGTTTGTAGATCGCATTGGAGAGCAGCAATCATATAAGTCACATCAATCATTCCCAGAAGTGCAGTGTGCTGATCAAGCAACCATTGATGAAATTCCGGTCCTTTGCTGCATCAACATAAGCCTTATCAGTGGTATATATCCACCTTTAAAGCCTTTTACTGCATTCAAAGAATAGCCGTTCAAGAATTGAGTTGTAAATCGCATTGGAGAGCACCATTGAATTGCGCAAGGAAGGACCTAATGCGTGATGAGTTCACATTGTAAATGAACACAATAATTACTCACACTCACCAAAATGTCTCTCTTAAGGTTATCGAGGCTGTACTGTAAATCATTACGATGATTGTTTCAATTTATTTTGCAAGAAATTTATGGGATAGCATGCGGAAGTTACAAAATAAATTAGAAAGCTAGCAAACCCAGCAACAAGCCAGCAACAAGCCAGTCTGCCAGCCAGCAACAAGCTAGCTTGTTAGCCAGTGTGAGCCAGCCTGCTAGCAACAAGTCAACGTGCCTGCAATAATTTTTATTTATTTATTTTTGTAATGTTAATGGAGAGATAAGGTTTTTCCATTGTTTATAATTTTTGTGGAGAGGTAAGGAATACTATATTTTTGGAGAGATATGGTGATTTTTTATCTTTGGGAATTTATGGTTTATGGAGCAATAAGGTGATGTGTAATTTTTTGGGAGTAATAAGGAGTTTTATTTGTAATTTGCAAATTGGAGAGATAAGGTGTGTTGGGTAATTTGTTTTTAAGAAGTGCTTTTTTATTTTTCAATTGGGATCATCACATTGTAACTCAAAGTAATTTTTCTTTGAGGGGGGGTAACTTTTTTTTACCAAGTTTTGCAAGGGCATCATTGTAAAAGTCAAATTTAGAATGTTTCCCTATAATTTTTGAGAAATTGACTAGAGCCAAGTGCAAATATCAGTCATTTTTCTCCTACTTCAATGACTATACGAGGGTCAAGGCTAAGCCTCGATAGATCGTGTTTTTTTTGTGTGGTGTGTTGTGTTGTCTATCCTGTCATTTCTGTTACGATTCTTGGTGCGACGCATCAACGCCACAATGTCTAAGTTGATTAATTTGTTTTCTGATTTCGACAAACTTGAAGGAACAAAATATTATAAAACACGGCATCGTCTCATCGAAAGAACTCTCATTTGCAATGAATTATGGCAGGGTCTATGTGATGGAGATGTTAAGCCGAATAAACCAACAGATGCAGCTGCACTAGCAAAATGGGAGATCAGGAATGCTAAAGCCTTAGCTCTTATTAAATCTCTTGTCAATGATGAAATGTATGTCCATATAGAAAATGCTATAGATGCATGGTCTACTTTGAAAACTTTTAAAGACCCGTTTGATACTCAACCTGAATCAAAGAAAGTTGATCTACAATTAAAATTGTTGCAACAAAAATTAACTGAAGACGGTGATGTTCTTGAATATATCTCAAGACTTAAGAATATTAGGCAGGAAATTATTAATGTTGGTTTTCCCGCAATTGATGATAGCTTTATGGTCACAATTGTAATTGCTAGACTTCCTTCTTCCTACACGCATTTTTTGGAGACTCTACAAGTAACTGGGAATTAGAGAAACTAATGTTTGATGAACTCTATGAAATGTTGACTCAACATGATAAAACGTTTGGGAATAAGATGATGATAACTCAGAATTCAACAGCATTCAGTGCAATTTGCAAATGATCAAGATGATGATAACTCAGAATATGTTTTTACTTCCTTGCCAGGATCACAAATTTCATCCCATCTTAGAAGTGACTATGAAGATGCCTGGATCTTGGATTCAGGGGCAACTCAACACATGACTTGTCGACGTGATTTTTTCTGGAATTTTCAAGATTGCCAACTTTCCCTATCTTTCTCTAATGCAAAAATGCTCCAAAATAACTCTGAGTATCCAAGAGTGAGAGAGAGAGAGAGTAATGAGAGAGCTCCAAAAATCAAATGGAAAAAGGTTACCAACTAATCCTCATAATCTTTTTTTATGAATGAGGCCTCTATTTCTTCATTTTCCATTATTTTCCTTCAATTTCCCCCTCAAATGAAACATGTGACCTTTCACCTCCCTTTTCTCCTAATTTCCATTATTTTCATAAATAAATGTGCCAAAATGACATTTTCGCTTTCCAAAGCCTTGGACATCGCCTTTGCCAATTTCCTTAGCCATAAACAACAAAATGAACACACCCTACGATGTCCTATCCAATACTCAGTTTGGAATAAGTGTCCGATCAACTGTACATATTGTTTTTAACTTTTATTACATGGAATTTTAACTAGGGTTGTTACAATAAATATTTAGCATACAATGCCTTGTACTATTTATTTTGTTTGTTTTGATACATTAACTACAAAAAATAAAAACTTGAGAGATTTATGATGGCACGGCTAAATCCATTACATAACAAATATTATTAAATCATTCTAATATCTCATCGGAACAACCCAAACAATAGCACTAATTTTGTAGAATCTTTTCCACATTGGGAAGGTTACACTGAAAAAATCTAGCATTAATTGGCACCACCAAATCTCAAGCAAGTTACGCTAGGAGTGATTTCCCTCACAACTACTTACAATTTGTATGAATTTTTTTATAAAGAACAAAAATTTAATTAAAAAAAATGAATAACATCAAAGAGAAATTTCTTTCGAGTTTCAATACTACATCAAGGAACAACCTCTTGTCTACATCTCTTTTTAACATTTTGTTTAGTGAATTGAATGATATTTTTGAGGAGTATGATACATTAGGAAAATACATGTTTTTTCCTCAGGAAACTTTCAGACCTTCCAAGAATATCAATGGGAGTTTCCAACATCGAGGATATTTCGCTTGTGGACCTTCGTTCATCACTGTGGTTTTTTGCTTCGTAAAAGTTTGTTTCCCATTATGTGAGTCCTAGATAAATGTTGAATTCTCTTTTACCTAAAGAAATAAATTCTAAATTAATGGAAATCTCATTCATATTATTGTTACCTACCCATTGTTTTTGTTCAAAAAATGAAAATTGATTAGAATTTTATGCTAGCTTGAGAGAAGAATACCATAGGGAAAACCATGGTTGTCAAAAACTTGAGTTCGCTAGTAATTTAGGATATGTATTAAAAATTCTTACATTTATGAATTCTTACATTACATTTTACATTTTACATTCATATATGTTTTAATTTGAATACTAATTAAAATATATGAAGCTGACATTTTTTTTCTATATATATATAAAAGAGAAGCTCATAACAATACATGTTCTAATTAATTGTAGTACAGTGATGTAGGAGCATGAGACTTGGAGGGAAAATCTTCAAACTTATTCCAAAAATCCAAAAAAGTATACAAGCAAGGGACTGGGGTCCTTTAGCCAGCAATTTGCATGCTTTTCTAGTTTAAGATAAGGATAGAATTACGGATAAAATCATGCTGTAATAATCGCTTATGGATAAGCTATAACAGGATTTATGCATAATTGCTTGAAATCGCTCTATGTAAAATACATGATTTTGTAAAATATAAGGACCAAGAAGGTTTTATTTATTATGTTTTAAAGGAAACAAAGAGACTTATTTGTGGGTGTGGCCCAGACACATTGTGATATTGAAAAAGAAACTCTCTCTGTGCATTTGAATTGATGGTCCTCTGTTAAACTGATAATTGTATGCGTGTATTGGTCTAGTTCTTTTCTTCTAAGTTTTATATCAATGATTTGGCTTTGATTTTCCAATTAATGCGGTGGTTGAAGCCCTTAACTTGTGTTTCCTTCATATTGATGGTTCTGGTTTCTTTATTTGCTATATAGAGTCCGGAGGTAAAACTCTGTTTTACACAGAGAAATCGTGAAATTACTTAGCTGGAGTAGAGTTCCAGACTTGAAATTTTATTGAACAAGGACTATACCCTTGTCGGGTCTGAAACCTTTATCGCATTTCTCAGTGGGAGCGGTACAGAGCTAACTTCTGGAGCTGTTGAAGTCCAAAATTTCGACAACCCGAACCTGAAACACTATAGAGAAGAGTGGAAAGGTTATCAGGTCCGTGATTGTTATCGCATCGCCAGATCAAAGCGGAGTGAGCCTTGCATTGGGAGCACTGGAGTCACTGATTGCAATCTCCAATCGCATCAGAGAAAGGAGCTTGGAAGTGCTGATATTAAATTATCGATAGTGTTAATTGCATTAAATACATTTCTCGTAATTAAAACATCGATAGTGTAATTCTTTGAATTAACACTATAGTGGATTAAAAGTGTCGATAGTGTATTTTTTTCCTTTGGAATGAAAGTCCTCCACCTCTATGTTTTGCGTTTAAACACATTTTCAGTTATTTTAAAGCAACGCTAGTATGTCTTTATAATTCTTATGGAATTATAGGCCATGAAAGGGGAAAAGAGGCCTATATCTTGGTTTGCATTGATAAAGAGGGTTGGAGTGCTCAGAGGAAAGCTCATGAAGATGTCATTCTAACAATAGGTGACTGATACACCTGTTGAAGCAGGAAGAGGAACTCAATTTGCGTTAGAAGAAATTATATCACGCTTTGGCCATTTGTCCATATCTCCTGCACGTAGGCCACCATTAGTGCTATCAGAGCAACCAGCTGACATTGAATTGAATCTGAGAAGCAAGAGAACGAAAGCCACTATGGCTTTCAGATTTGGAAGAGGACATGGACGTGGTGGAAGAGGATGGCCTGTTGCAATTGTTGATGTAATGGAAGTTGTGCAACAGATGCATGCTAGATTTGATGCATTAACAACAGACATAAATATAGATGATGGAGATGTTAGTGAACCTGAGGTTAAAGCTGCAGAGGAAAAAGATATAACAGTTACTTCTGAGATGAGATTCTTCTAGTAAGTGTTGAGATCCACTACTAGGCCAAAGGCTGAGGTTTCAATATATGAAGGACGACTAAATCCAGAAGAATCAGTAGACTAGATAAATGGAATGGAGAAATTATTTGACTATGAAGAAACAGAAGATGAGAGGAAAGTAAAGTTTGTTGTCACCAAGATAAAAGGCCATGCAACACTTTGGTGGGATGGTTTGCAGGCAGAAAGAAAGAGATTTGGCAAGCAACCTATCAAGAATTGGAACATGATGGTAGCAAAGCTAAGAGGTAAGTTTGTACCAAGTAATTATCAGCAAACCTTGTTCAGACATATGTAGAATCTTAGACAGAGGTATTTGACAGTGAAAGGATACACAGAGGACTTCTACAAAGTAAGCATAAGAGCTGGAGAAGCTCAGGATATAGATGAGAAGGTGGCCAGATATGTGAATGGCCTTAGGATGGAAATTTAGGATGAGATAATTATATTGTCTCCTAAAACAGTGGAGGAAGCTTATCAGATAGCACTGAAAGCTGAAGAAAAACTCATGAGGAAGCAATATGCCAGAGGGAGAGGTGCTTTCTGAGGAAGGGCAATTCAAGGTGGTAGAGGAAGATATATAGCACCTAAAGATGGAGCTAGCAGTAGCTCAACTCAACATGCACCCGTAGGAGGTGATGCAAGAGGTAGAGGAAGTTTTTCTAGAGGAAGAGGAGGTAGAGGAAGAGGAAGAGAAATAAGATGTTACAAATGTAACAAACTAGGACACATATCTTTTGAGTGCCCAGAAAATGCAAGAACAAGCCAAATGAATGCAATTGTTGCTCCAGTTGAGGGAGAAGCACCAGTAGCAACAGTGGCAGAAGACGAAAATATACCAAAGAGAGGAGAATATTTGGTAGTTAATAATTTTTTTCTCAAGCCAGCAAAGGAGATAGTTGAACCATCACAAAGAAGGACTTTATTTAGAATAGTGTGTAAAGTTCAAGGGAAATGTTGTCAGGTGATCATTGGTAGTGGCAACATTGATAATTTGGTCTCCATAGAAGTAGTGGAGAAATTGAAGCTAAAGACAATGAAACATCCAACACCTTACAAGGTGTCATGGTTACAAAAGGGACATCAACTATTAGTGAATGAATAGTGTGAAGTGGAATTTCAGGTAGGCAAGTATAAAGATAAAATTGTATGTGATGTGATGCCAATGGATGTGTGTCACATATTGCTTGGAAGACATTGGCAATATGGTAGAGGAGCCATGCATGATGGGAAAAGAAACACCTACAAGTTTGGAAAGTATGGTGTCAATCATACATTACTGCCTCCGCAAGAAGAAGATGTACCAGGAAGGAAGACTAATCCAAAAACTATGTTATTAGGAGGAAAAAAATACTTGAAGCAGATTGAAGAGAATGACGTAAATTTTGCTATAATTTGCAAGCCCAAGGTAATAATGACTTCTACTAAAGTTTATGATTTACCCATTGAAATTCAAGAAATGTCAGAGAACTATTGTGATATTATTGTTGATGATTTGCCAAATGAGTTACCACCCATTAGAAGAATTAGCCATCATATAGATTTGATTCTTAGAGCAAGTCTACCCAACAAAGCAACCTTCAAAATGACTCCTACAGAAAATGAAGAGGTTAAGAAGCAGGTGCAAGAATTACTTGACAAAGGACTAATCAGAGAAAGCTTGAGTCCTTGTGCAGTGCCAATAGTGTTTAGTCCAAAGAAATATGGGGGTTAGAGAATGTGTATAGATTCAAGAGCCATCAGCAAAATCACAATCACGTACATATTTCCTTTACCTAGAATTGAAGATTTAATGGACTGCTTAAGTGGAGCAAAGTATTTTTCAAAACTAGATCTTAAAAGTGGGTACCCTTAGATAAGAATAAGACAAGGGGATGAGTGGAAAACCACTTTTAAGACAAACGAGGGATTGTATGAGTGGAGAGTAATGCCTTTTGGGCTATCAAATGCATGAAGTACATTTATGAGACTCATGAATGAAGTTTATAAAAATTTCATTGGTAAATGTGTAATAGTATATCTAGATGATATATTAGTTTATAGCAGGTCTAAGGAGGAGGACATGAGACATTTGAGTTATGTCGTACAAAGGCTCCAATAGGAGAAATTATTGCTAATTTTGAAAAAGTGTTCATTCATGAAAGAAGAGCTAGTGTACTTGGGTTTTGTAATTTATACTAAAGGGCTGAAGATGGATCCAGAGAAGAACAAGGCAATCATGGAGTGGCCTTCACCCAAGAGTATTTTTGAGGTAAGAAGTTTTCATGGTCTTGCTAGCTTTTATAGAAAATTCATTAAGAATTTTAGTAAGATCAATGCAACGATTATTGAGACCATAAAGAAAGATAAACAACCATTTAAATGGATAGCTAAAGTAGAAAAAAAAGTTTATATGTTAAAGAAGAAGATCATTGAAAAGCCTATTTTGGTTCTACCTTATTTTAGTAATCCTTTCCAAGTGAAGTGTGATGCCAGTAGAGAAGCAATTGGAGGTTTTTAAAGTCAGGAGGATAGACCTATAGCCTATTTTAGTGAAAATCTAAATGATTCCAAAAAGAAGTATTCTTCTTATGATAAGGAGTTCTACGCAGTTGTGTAGTCAAGAAATGGAGGCATTATCTAATGTCAAAGGAGTTCATACTTTATTCAGATAACCATGCACTACAATATATTATGCAGCAGCCAAAGCATAGCTAGAAACATGCCAAATGGGTAGAGTATCTTCAAGGTTTCCATTTTGTTTTGAAGCATATAAATGGCCAATCAAACAAAGTTGCAGATGCCTTAAGTAGGAGGAGTGTATTATTTCAAGAGAGTCAAATCCAAGTGTTGGGTTTTGATTTTCTTAAAGAATTGTATGAAACAGATCCAGATTTTAAAGAGGCATTTGCAGCTTGTAAAAATCTTGTTTTTATGGATAGGAGTAAATGGTTAGATTACTTCTCACAAGATGAACTGTTGTTTAAGAAAAATTAGCTGTGCATATCAAATTTCTCTATGAGGGAGAACTTAATCAAAGAGAAAAATATTGGAGGACTTGCAAGAAATTTTAGTGTAGAGAAGACTTATGAGTAGTTAAACAGATTTTGTTTCTGGCCGAAAATAAAATCTGAAGTGGAGAAGTATGTGAAAACCTACAAAGTCTGCCAATATGCAAAGGGAAGGAGCCAAAACACAAGTTTGTATATCCCATTACCAATTACAGATAGGCCTTAGGATATGGTAAGTATGGATTTTGTTTTGGGCTTACCAAAGACTCAAAAAGGGAATGATTCAATTTTCATTGTAATGGATAGATTTTCAAAAATGGCACACTTTATTCAATCTTATAAGACTAGTGATGCTTCTCACATTGCTAATTTGTTTTTTAAGGAGGTTGTAAGATTGCATGGGTTGCCTAAGACTATTGTCTCAGACAGGGATTCCAAATTTGTTGGACATTTCTGGAGGACACTATGGAAGAAATTGGGAAGTAAATTAAGTTTTAGTTGTGCCTATCATCGACAAATTGATGGCCAGACTGAAGTTGTGAATAGGAGTTTGGGCAATATTTTAAGGAGCCTTACTGCAGAATATCCAAAGCAATGGGATCAAGTGTTGGTACAAGCTGAATATGGATATAATGATTCACCTAACAGGAGTACATGATAAAGTCCATTCCATATTGTTGATGGAATGAATCCAAGAGGAGTATCTAAGTTAAGAAAATTGGGAAAGGATGAGATGAGAAGTGCAGAGGGTGAAGATTTTGCTTCAGAAGTGCAAAAAATACACGAATAAGTGAAAAAACAGCTGCTGGATAGCAACATCAAGTACAATACCAGAGAAAACATGAGAAGAAGAGAGGTGAACTGTGAAGTTGGAGATCGAGTTTTAGCACATCTCAGAATGGAGAGGTTTCCAAAGAGGGAGTATAACAAATTGAAGTTCAAAAAAATTGGACCGTGGAGAGTGTTGAGAAAAATTTATGAAAATGCCTATGAGATTGAGTTACCCCGTGATTTTTGAATATCACCAATTTTTAATGTTTCATACCTATACAAATATGAAGGTGAAATTGTAGATCATACAACACAAGATCAAGAGACCTAAGAGATTGACTGGGTAAAACAGTTACCCACAGCAAAGAATTTGCAGCCAGAAAGAATTCTGGACAAGAAGGTGTTTAAGAAAACAAGGGGACAAGAGTACTTCCAGTATTTGGTAAAATGGAAGGATCAGCCAACTGCTAAAGCTACTTGGGCTATAGAAAACATGCTACAGAAACTGGGCAGTTCTGTAGATGAGCTCATGGACAGTAGCCCATGAAGAATTTTGTCCTCGAGAGTCTAATGCAGGAGCATGAGACATGGAGGGGAATTCTTCAAACTTATTCAAAAAATCCAAAAAATCTATAGGAAAATGAGTGGGGTCCTTTAGCCAGAAATTTCCATGCTGTTCTAGTTTAAGATAAGGATATAATTAAGAATAAAATCATGCTATAATAATTACTTATGGATAAGTTGTAACAAGCTTTATGCATAATTGATTTAAATCTCTCTATGTAAAAGGCATGCTTTTCTAAAGGATAAGGACCGAGAAGGATTTATCTATTATGTTTTAGAGGCAATAAACAGACTTCTCTGTGGGTGTGGCCTCGAGACATTGTGATACTGAGAAAAACAACTCTCTATGTGCATTTGAATTGATGTTCCTCTATTAAAGTGATAATTGTATGCGTGTGTTGGTCTAGTTCTTTTCTTGTATGTTTTATATCAATGATTTGGCTTTGATATTACAATTAACACAACAATTGAAGCCCTTAAGCTATGTTTCCTTCATATTAACGGTTCTAGCTTCTTTATTTGCTATATAGAGTCCACGCATAAAAATTTGTTTTACACAAAGAAATCATGAAATTACAGAGCCGAAGCAGAGTTACGGACCTAAAATTTTATTGAATAGGGACTATACGCTCGTCAGGTCCGAAATCTTTATGACATCGCTGAGTGGGAGCGGGACAGAACTAGCCTTTGGAATTGCCGAAGTCCAAAAATCCGACAACCCAGACCCAAAATGCTATAGAGAAGAGTGGAAAGGTTATCGGGTCCGCAATTGTTATCACATTGCCAGATCAGAGCAAAAGGAGCCTTGCATTGGGAGCACTAGAGTCATCGATTGCGATCTTTGTTCGAGTCAGAGAGTGTTTGGAAAGGCCGATATTAAACTGTCGATAGTGTTAATTGAGTTAAACGCATTTCTTGTAATTAAAGCGTTAATACTGTATTTCTTTGAATTAACAGTATAGTGGATTAAAAGTGTCGATAGTGTATTTCGTTCCTCTGAAACGAAACTCCTCCACCTACGTGTTTTGCATTTAAACGCATTTTCACTTGTTTTAAAGCAACACTAGTTTGTGTTTATAATTCCTATGGAACTATAGGCCGAGAAAGGGGAAAACAGGCTTATTTCTTGGTTTGCGCCAATAACGAGGGTTGGAGTGATAAGAGGGAAACTCATGAAGCTGTCAGTCTAATAATAGATGACTGATACACCTATTGAAGCAGAAAGAGGAATTCAATTTTCATTAGAAGAAATTATATGAGGCTTCAGTCGTTTGTCCATATTGCCTACACCCAGGACACCATACAATTATCCCCATTGCCATGTTTTCCCCTATAGAATGTGTAATGTAACCGTGTGAACGCATATGAACTAAGGGAACATAGGTGACATTATTAGAACCTTGTAGGTAAAAAAGGTGGAAAGAAATTATGTCTATCCATCTGGGCTTGTCTTCCCCTACTGAAACAAATTTTACACCAATCCAAGAAACATTATAATTTTCTAGGTTCCAACATGTTCAATGGAGTGCATGTTATTAGAGAGAAGGGAGGTGGGGGCTAGGGTAGATTCAATTTATGTACTGTTTTCTATCCCTCTTCACTATATTTAAGAGGTAAAAAGGATTTATCGCTCTATTTTCCTTAAGTAGATGTGTGCTAAGGCTACATTATTACCTATTCTCCCTCACTCTATATCGACTCCCACTAATTATGTACATTGATCCTTCTAGCAGCTAACTCTTACTTCTTGGGGCGAATCAATAATATTTAACAATGTTTACTAGAAGTTAGGATAAAATATTTTCTTTATATATATTCACCAACATTTAAAATTTTATTGCATAGAATCTTTCTTACATTACATCTAGCAACTACACATTTCCTCCATACTAGTCTTTGTTATTATTCAAAATACAAATTTATTATTTCGAACAAAATTTCCTTAGAAAACTAATTAAGTAAAAATTGTTTAGTATGCTCCTAGAAGGCAGTTTATACATAATCTCTTTAGTTATTCAATTTTCTAAAAAATTTCTCTCTCTCTTCATACTTTGTATTACCTAGTCCAATGTTTTTTCCACATACATCTTGAGCCTACACTTAAAATCCAACCATAAAAAGGGATATTAAAGAACCCATACAGAAATTGATACCTATATTATGAAGTAGAAATACGAGTATTATGATTGGTAGTATTTCATGTAAACCCCTATCAATTGTAGCGGTTATATTATATCTCATAATTGTCTCTAGAAATATCAATCCATATCGATAGTGGAATGGGTAAACACTAAAGCTTGCTTTGAGGTTTCACTATATCTAATTTGTAAACTATAATGGATATCCTACTAGATAGTTCATTAGAATAGATCTGATGAAATAAAAAAATCTATTTTATGATGGTTAGTTTGTTAAATTTTCTTAGGGCTTAATTTTTCTTTACTTTATATAATTACATTTCATCATTTCCATATTGAATTCACCCCACGACATTGTAACATTATTTAGGTTTACAACATTATTCAACAAATTATGATATTATATATAAATAAAAATAACATCGTAAATACAATGGAGTATAATGAAAAAATAGATGAAAATTGTTCGCACATAGAGACACCAAGATTGGTCAGAGACTAGGGAAAAATCTTCTACAAGGAAAAACCTTTAAAATTCTTCTTCTTATGAGATTGTCATTCATTATTTCAACAATGAGAGAGTACAATGATCCATATCTTCAACTACAAGACTATCCACCATGATGAATTAAACAAAATACAAGAGATGAAACCAATAATGCTAATAATCAAAACCTTGATTCAGAATCCTATGGTTAACTATCAATGTCTGCTGTCAACTACTGAATTTTATGGTCAACTACGGTTAACTAAAAGATCAAGCCCTAGTTCCAAACTACACACAAAGCGTGTATGTTCGTGTAGCTAAAACTCTCCAACCACAATCATGAGCCGACCTTCATATAGTTGCAATGGAAAAAATTATGTGGCATGTTTGCAACTGGAAACCAAAACCGTCGATCTCGCTTGCAAGCTTTAGACCTTGCAATTTTAGAGTTGTATGAACCGACCTCCACAAGCCAAACCAAAGAAATAAGAATAGTCATGATGATGTCTAAATGAGGATCACTTGAAGAGAAGAAAGGTACAAGATGAAAATTGAAGAAGAGAAAGGATGAACAATTTCATAGATTAAAGATCATAGAATACTTAAGATGGAGACAAAGAGCACTGAAGATAAGGATGAAGAGGTGGAAATTTCAAATAGACTTGAAGGATGCATATCAAGATCATAGGTACTTACTAAGGGGGACTAGATTAGATTAACTCCTACTTGTGATATGAGACATTAAGGAACTTAAGGATGAACCATTATGCATTTGATTAAAAAAGGGTAATGGAGTTTGACATAACTATTATGATCAACTATAACTATGTATTTAACCATTTGCAATTTAAATGTAACATAGGTGACTAGTATAACTTAATATATTTTCCCCGTCAAGGTTTTCCTCTTCCCGATGTTTTTTCTTCCTCATTTTTCATCTTTATGTGCATTTGTTTAATACATATTATTAAAGCCAATAACAGAGAGGATGTCTAGCATGAGTCCCATGGAAACTTGCAAAAACTATCATTAGAGGAAATTTCATCCTAAAAGTGTCCATGAAATTTTCATCTAATGTCCATGTCATAATATATAAACTAATCAAAATCTTTTAAATTTAAAAATAGATACACGTAAATATTTTGGAGGGAAAATAAGGAAACTACTTTTTTTAATTGTACTTTTGTCTTATCTACTTATTTGTTTACTCAAATTTCAAACATAGATACTCCTTGGATGTGAAATCAAATTCCACATCCAATGACTACCAATTATTAATACTTCTAAGAATACCTGCATTGATAAAAATTGAAGATACTTTAAAAATCATGTTCCCTGAAAAACTCATAACTCTTATTTCATTATTTTATTTTTTTTTCTTAGGAGGCCACTTTTAGATTGGCATTTCCTCTAATGGTTTAAATTCATATGTTTTTAACTAGTAATATCATTTCAGTGATAATGGAAGAGGAAAGGACATTTGATTTGATGTTCTAATAATAAGGGGTTTATGTATTTTGGTTACAATGGGATATATTACATCCAATTCTTGAGATCTGTGTATGATGTGGGCTCCTCCAACTCCAAAAGTCTTGTCACAAATTTTATGTAGCTCATAAGATGGTTCTGTTTTGAAATATATTTACACTGAACTAAACATATATTTATTATTTAAAAAAAATTATTGAAATGTAATATATAGATATTTTGTGACAAAATTTAGTTGTTTCAAAACATTACAATAGTTTCTTATATTCACTTGGTATTATTGTATGTAGAAATTAAAAATCCTCGAGTGTGGAAGGAACAGTGAAAATATTAAATTTGATTACATTTATAATAGTGTAGCTACACAAATAAAAGGAATAGTCTAACCTATATATTAAATAGACTTTTTCTCTGGAATCTCACAACAATTTCAAGAAAGAATGTGATCTTTTGTTGCTTAAAATGAATTTTTGAATCATAAATGGATTCAAGACCCTAAAAAACCCTTCGAGCACTTTAATTGTGTAGATTAAATAAATAAATAAAGTTTTTAAAAATATCTACTAGATTTTGATTGAAATTAACCAGAAAAATGTCGTGAAAAAAGGTCATTTCATTTATAAGTAGACTATGCCTAAATTAAATAGTTGGTAGATGATGATAGACATCAATCTCTGATAAGCATGGAAATACATACTTTATCATATATCACTTTACTATCATTAAGAAAATCATAAAAGTTAACTAAATTATAATTTAATTTAAAATATATTATGATTAGTATATAAAAATAAATAAAATATATTAGCTAAACATATATACCTATATATATGGTAATAAGATTCTAAACAATGGAGATTGAGTCCCACTTTACTATTGAGATTCTTAACCTATAAATAAGATGTGTTACAATACAATGTGGAAATACTATAGATTATCAATATCACATCCTGGAGATACCATAACTCATTCCAAATGACATTTGTTAATGTGAAATTTATTTTGATCAATTGATTTAATTAAAATGGGAAAATGACATAACTACTATGGACACAAATCTCAATGTCTCGTTGTGACTACTACCAAGAATATTCTTGAATATTCTATGGATGTTAAATCCTTAACATCAGCCTAATACTTATTCATAATTAAATAAAAAATATGGAAGTCCAATTCCAAATTAGACATGCCTATCAACATATATTGAATATTAAATATTTCAAGTAGATACCTATGTACATCATCATGTTTCATGAAGATTATAACTTTATGAAAATTTATTCATGATTTTCTCCATTGAAAATCATTGCGTCAAAACTAATTAAGATTAACAAGAAACGATCATGAAATGATGGTGGTGCTTTTCCTATATGTATAGGTTCTTTCCTGATTATTGTGACAGAAATCATAACCAATAGTCTAAGGTCCAAAACATGATGAGTCTATGTGTAGTTGAATAATGGCTCATGTTTTATGGATATGTCAAAATTACAATCTAAAGTGAAATAGAAAAGTGATATGTGTAGTTGTTTGAATTGTTTGGACAAATTTATGCCTCTACTTTTTCCTTAGTCATGTGTTTATTTTTAAGTTGAAAATTCATTGCACTAAACCTAATGCCTAATTCTAGGATTTCAAGACATGGTATGAAGATTGAGTTGATTATTCCTATATCCCATGAATCCATCCAATGTTAAAACACCTTATCATAGGTTTATAGTTTCAAATTGTATTTTCAATAGCGACGAATATGAAGCAACTAGTATCAATTTGTACATGGATATATATGTTGTCTTCTAGAAAGTGCCTTTACATGTAACTCTATACATCTCAATCTGTATGGTCACTAGTGCATCATTATGATGTGTGTAATCTTTGATTACTTTGGTGATCTCTTTTGAATGTCATAATCAGATGGTTTTTTATTGCACCCTTATTTTGATGGATCTGACTTGCTAATGAACTTATGTGAGCAGGTAACTATGTATGCTTTTTTTTGTGTTTGAGGAATTTGGGAAAGGTGTTTCTCCTAAGTGGTAAGCTTAAATATGTTGGGTGCCAAAAGGCACCATCTTTCTGCATGCCTAAATCACCTTTCCTAAGTATAAATATACCAAGGAGAATTGTCTCTTTGCTTATGTGTAGTGTGTATGGAGTATGGTATTGATTGTTATAGCTTATGCCACTAGCATGATAAATGGTATAAAATACATTGTTGATAAATAATACGTAGACTTGTGTCTTCCATAAAATAATGATTTAATAATGGAAAGCAATGTAATCTCATGAATAACTTACTTCCACTATTATTGTGTTTACAAGTGATCTAAGAAATCTTGAATAAGCATATAATTAACAAATATTATATTATTAAGTGGTGTTGATTAGCACTTTTATGATAATTCATTTGAGATTGTGGAACATCAACTTCACTCTTAGGAGGAATTGGATTATTATCATTTCAAAACACTTATGTAAAGCATGCCCTAATTACTATAGCAACGAATTCGAACTCTTCCAAAGAGATCTAAATTACAAGTTCAATCCACATTTAAAATGTTTTCATCAATTAGTAATTAGATCCATCAATTGTGAGATTAGAACATGCTGAAGATTTAGTTGAATGGTTTATTGAAATTGAAATCATATCAACATTATAACTAATAGACACACGTATGAATATCAAATAATTAGCTCATCAAATAAACTTATTAGAGAAATTAAGGGTTTAAGATATGAATATACTAAATTTTCTATAATTTACACTATTTGATCTAAACAAAATTCTCTTAAAAGATATTACCCGTAATGGATAAATGAAAGAGTTAACTATGAAAGAATGTATTTTATAACTAAGTCCTAGAATGAATACTAGTATCTTAATTTTCCATTTTAATTTCATTGATGATCACCTTCATTTGTGAGCTTGATTTAATATATGACTCATTTATATCCTCATTTAGTTTTTTGCACTGATAACATTATTATAACATTTGTGTTTGTATACTTGCAAATGGTGAACTAAGCTTTTAATTTGAAAACATAAGAGAATGCCATATTATAGGTCATATTCATGTACCAAATCCAACCCAATTAGGCGGGGGAATGATTCGTAAGTTGCCATGGATATTCCACTAGATAATTCATCGCTACAAATATAACAATAATTATATTTAACATCTAAAATCTACATTATCAGAATTATTTTTCTTAGTATTTTGGATTTATTAAGATTTTACTTTTGTTCATGCAATATATCAAATTTGAAAAATAGAGAACATACCAAAATGAAATCACTCACAACCATATAACATAAGATATTATATGGGAAATGCCACTGGAAAAAACCTGCATAGAAGGTAGGTTTTCTCTACTCTCCCTTTCTTTGAATGTAAATGGATGTAACTACAATGGAGTGAAACTAGTGGCCCATATGCTCCTATAGTACACAAATCCAATTTGATTTTTAGTGTTGTATGTAGTCTTAGTTACTTTCGTCATCTATGAAAGAAATGTATTCAAATAGAATGGAATATATTTTCCTTTTAGTGAATTAGTTATAACACAACTCGTTAGTCTACTAGTGATTAGGTTTGTTTCCTTCAAATATGAACTAAATTAAACTAATGAATCTTCTAAAATAATATTCATAATGGTAATCTGACTATCCCATTTTCCATGAATAATGGGGGCTGACCTAGAATCCCCTCAAAATGCAATGGTCAAAAGAAGAAGGTCAACTCCTGTAGCATAAATATAGCATATGGTATTTTATTGAGCTGATTTTTGTGTCATAAAAAAGGTATATATGTGTATAAAATAGTTCTAGACAGTGTGACACTTAAGTGCTAAATTTTTACCCCCACAATTTCATACCTCAAACATCTTCCTAAAGGTTTTAAACCCAATTTTCCAAACATGGACTCATCGTTAAAAATTGCCTTGTGAGATAATTCATCAATTTTTTCCACTCTATCTACATGAAGAAAGGTGAAAAATAATATAATAATCTAATATGGATCATACATCCCCATTTTTAGATGATTGTGGTCCCCAAAAGAGTTTATTAAATGAAATAAGGATAAAAATATTTGATCCTTTCCCTAGGGTGCAATTTAGCAATGCTTGGAATATGTCGTTTCAACCCAATAAACAAAATTTCATGGTATCAGTTTATTTTATTTCTAAACCTTTTCTACAAAATGATATCCTCTAACAACTCTACCTAAGCTTCTGGTGCCAAGGCTACTATTCCTCTTCTTGGTCCAACATGAAAGGCCCATACTGTTTTAATTTTTTTACATTGACTATTAAGTAAATGTGCATGTCTATGGGTAGACTGAGTCTACAGGCATTACCTCCCATCTTTTTCTATGTCTCAAAGGGACCATATCAAAGAGCCTTTATTTTCTTACTATGATCGTATAATCTCCCTTTAGTAATTTGTAACCATAATCTCTCTCCCACCAAGAATGACTTCTACATTTTGTGTTAATCATGTATTTTGTAGAATATCTTATACCTCTAAGTCTATCTACTTGACCTCACCAACGAAGATTTATACCCTTAAGGCATCCCCTCTGATATCATCACTCACCTTTCCTCACATACCATATACAATATCCAAAGAGAAATGTGGTAGATTTACAAAATTGGCTTCAAATGGGCACCTACCAATAGAATTATTAATTGTTATTTTATAAGAGTGTTTTATATATCCCATGTTTTCATCCGAAGTATTTGAATTCTTTTGATTATAACCCCTAAAAACGTGCACCAAATTCATGTAGACTACTTCTATTTTCCCACATATCTATGAATGGAATGTTGTATCCCTCTTAAACTTTGTATCCATGTCCTCCTACAATTTATTCAAAAATTAATTGAGAAATATCATGCCCTTATATGAAATGATCCTATTAAGTGCTCACTCACCTTTAGGAACTCATAAATTATCTAATCTACAGAGTAATCCATTCTGGATGTGACTTTCAATTTAAGTGTCACAATTGTGTGCATGAACCTAGATTTAGAATTGTTCACATTTTTGGCATTATGACACAGGCTTGACACTATGGCACCGGTATTGTCCTTGATGACAACTCACTTGGAAAATCACCCAGATGACAGTTCTGACTCACAAGCTCTTAGAATAAAGGAAAAGGAGGTATATGCAGGCTCTTGTTGACCAATCCACGTATACACGCGGATTCATAGACCAAAAGGTCTGTATGCGTATACACACACTTTCATGCACAAAAAACCGCATATAGTTTGGAAAACTTGGTTTTTGGTCCTTGGTATTTGGAACAATGGTTTTGGACCATGGTATCTTGTCCGAAGTGTTGAACCCAGTTATTTAGAGCCAGGTATTGGTTCTAAGTGGTTTTGGACCATGGTATTGTGTAAGGCCTAAGAATATAAAAGGGGAAGGAGATCATTAGGCAAAGGCACTCAAGCATTGAATGTCTAATGAAGAGCAAAATTGAGAATACTGGTGATTGGGTTATGGTGCATAGCTAGATCTGAATCAAGGAGGAACCTGAGCACTCGAAGAAGGATTAGTTCTATTTATGGGTCAAGATCTTAAGGCTTGACAAGAAGTATCTTTGTGTGATTTTGATCTATTATATTTGGCGCGTGACTTGATCTATAAAACTGAAGATCTAGGTAAATTTGATGTCTGAATAGTTGAAAAGCATAAATTATCTTTTATAGATCTGTACGCAGGTTCAATATAGAAAAGGTGTGTATACATGCCAGTTTGGTAATTCAAACCCGTATATACGTAGGTTTTCCTTAATATAACAGTGTATGCATGCAGGTTCTACATATTGAAGTTGCGTACTTCTCATAAAATATTTTTTAGCTACTTCTATTTGCTGTTGTAGTGTTCTGGGTTCTGGTTGGATTCTGGTACTGTTACTGTATTCTGGTTACAACATTCTGAGAAGTGATTGTTTGATTCAGTTTTTGGTTGATGCAAAGGATATTGGTTGATGCAGATATATTTGATGTTTGATTGATGTTATTAATGGATCCAGTCTGAAAAATTATGAAACATGGTCCGTGGAAGAAAAGAGAAGGTTGTAGCCTTTTGTAGGTCAGCACCTACGTACTAGTACATTAGCTAGTACAAGAGCTAAGGGGGTTGTAGCTCCCTTCCAGGAGAAGCTGGAGAATGGCAGAAGGTTGTAGCCTTCTATAGGTAGAAGCTTGCATACTGGTATAAGACTGCACCAGTACATAAATATTGTAAAAAGAACTTTCTTCCTTAAAGAAGATAGAGACGAATTATGACAGGTGGTTTTCACCCACATTGGGTTCCCACATTATAGCTTGTGTTCACGTGTGTGATTGCATGAACTGTTTACTACACTTGATTACTTTCAGCTAACTAAATTAGAAGTCTGCAAGATATACACGGTTTTCTCTAAACACAGTGGCGTATATACGCAGGTTTAATTAACAGAAGTAGCGTATATCAAATTGTTTATGGAAATGAAAAAATTGTTAAATTTCTGATACTAATTCACCCCCCCCCTCTCAATATTATTTCCAAAAATTAGTATCAGAGTAGGTCCTTTAGAAGAAGCTTGATTGCTTGAACTAAGATCTACCATCATGAGCAACTATGAAAAGGAGGCATCCATCAGGCAACCAATCTTTGATGGGAGCAACTTCGTCTATTGGAAGGTAAGAACGAAAACCTATCTTCAATCTCTTGGCACAGAAGTTTGGGATATTATGGAAGGAGGATACACATTTCCATTAGCAACTCCTACAGATACGACTGGTAAAAAGTAGTATGAAACAAATGCAAAGGCTGCGAATACTCTATTGGGGAGTCTATCTGCTTTCGAAATGAGAAAAGGGGGCACATCAAACATGAGAGAAGATGTATTCAAAGCTTCAGGAAAAGGAGAATACAATGAGTCGGGACATATGTCAGAAGGAGAGGAAGAATCAAACTTTGTCAAGAACCTTCAACAGGGTTCTAGAAGATTCAGAGGCAAGATACCATTCCAATGCTTTGGTTGTGGAAGAGTTGGTCACTATGCAGCCAAATGTCCTCATAAAGATAAGCTTGATAAACTAAATGGAACAAAAAATAGAACATAAGTAAGAAGAGCTATTATACACATGAAGACGGTGATGGATTTTCAAATAGGGACGAAGATGAACATGGTATTGATTATAGACTTTTGATGGCTTTTGAAGATGATGATTTCTTGGGTGCTATAGATGAAGACGGTCTCTATGAAGAAATATCTAAACTTAAAATTTGTTTACAAGAAGAGAGTATGATTATAGATACTCTAACATTCCAGCTTGCTGAAAGGGATAAACACAATCAAAAGTTAGAATGTGAAATTGTGGCACTTAGAAAAGATATTGAGAAAACAAAAGCTCTTAATCTTAGATTTGTTGAAGGATTTGAAACTTTCGATGAGATTATCAAAGTGCAGTGTTCTCCTCTAATCAAGACAGGTCTTAGATATACTGAAGAAGCATCTCAAGAATGGAATACATCCACCTCCAAAAGTTATCTTGATGCAGTAAGGAGAAGTGAACATGTTTGCAATTTTCAGTAAAGGCATAAAGCAGATCACCAATTAAATCAAGGTCAATCTACTTCAAGGATGAATAGAAGCTACAACCAACCACACATAAATCATTCTCAATTTTCCTCAAGAATGAATGTCAATAGAAGCTACAATCACCTGGTGGGTAGATTTGATAATCACAGAAATTTCTTTAATGGCCAATGTTTCTCATGCCATAAATTTGGACACAAAGTTGCTCAATGCGTTGCCTACAAGATCATCATGAATAGAGAAGCAAAAAATCAAAGTAGTCTGACTGGGATCATGAAGAGAGCCTACAATAACTTTTCTGCTCTTGAAAATGAAATAGAATGCTCTATTTGTAACAACGCTAGTCATGAAGATTCTAAATGCAGGAGTAGGTTTCAGTAAACATCTCAGAAGGAGTAAGCCTCATTGGGTGCCAAAAGATGGAGAAAGAAAGAACCACAACAAGGAAGATGTGGTATAGCTTTATATGTGGAAGGACAGGAAAATCAATGGTACATTGATAGAGGATGCTCGAAACATATGACAGGTGATAAAGAAAAACTTCAGTCATATAGTGCCCTAGAAAAGGAAAGGAAGGTCTCATTTGGAAATGACACCCCTGCACTCATAAAAGGTAAGGCACTGTTATTTTGAAAGAAAAGATCAAAGCTAGAAATGTTATGTATGTTGATGGCTTAAAGCATAATCTATTCAGTGTTAGTCAAATGTTCGATCAAGCAAATGAGGTAGTTTTTTGATCAAATGGATGTATTGTTCGTGATCTTGATACAGGAGAAATAGTAATCAAAGGCATAAGAACTCCAAATAATCTATACATACTCAAGGGAGGATAGCAACAATGCTATCTAAGAAAAAATGGTGAACACTGGCTATGGCATAGAAGATTGGGCCATCTAAGCTTCCCTCAGATAAGGAAAGCATGCAAATATCAGGTTGTTCATGATCTTCTTGACATTAGAATTCTAGACAATACAGTATGCAAATCATGTCAGTTTAGTAAGCAAACCAGAATACATTTCCCTGAAAAGGAAGGATCAGCTAGTAAGCCACTTGAACTTGTACATACTAATTTATGTGGTCCATCAAGGAAAAAGTCACCTCGTGGAGAAGAATACTTTATATTGTTCATTGACGACTTTTCCAAGATGTGTTGGATAGGACTTCTTAAGCATAAAGATGAAGCTTTCAAAAAGTTAAAAGCTTTCAAACCCTTGGTTGAAAATGAATTAGATTGTAGAATCAAATGCCTCAGGTCTGATCGAGGAGGGGAATTTACCTTAGATGAATTTTTCGACTTTTGTGAAGAACATGGAATAAGAAGGGAAGTCTCTACTACAAGGACTCCTCAGAAAAATGGAGTGGTCGAAAGGATGAACAGAACAGTTCAACAAATGGCTCACGCTATGCTTGATGAGTCTAGAACTCCTACAACCTTTTGGGGTTAAGATGCATTTGCTGTCATTACTATTCTCAACAAAAAAAACATCCAGGTAAATAGGACTCAAACTCCTCATGAAATTTGGTATGGTAAGACTCCTATTGTAAAATACTTCGAAGTTTTTGAAACCAAATGTTACATCAAAAGGATTGATGAAAAGCTTGGAAAATATGAACCTAGAGCAAATGAAGGCATTCTCCTTGGTTACTCTTCCCGAAGTAAAGGATATAATTGCTACAATAAAAGACTTGGAAAAATTGTTGAAAGTATTGATGTGGTGGTTGATGAAGCAAGCACCAGAAGAAGAGATAAGGGTAGAAGAAAAGACTCCATCCAGGTACATCCAGAAGAACCATCCAGAGACTCAAATTTTGGGGTAGAAAGAGGCAGGTGTACAAACAAGAAGAAATAGTACAGAAACTTCAAGCTATCTAGCATTTCTCTCTTCCATCGAACCATGAAATATAAGTGAAGCATGCAAAGATGAATTTTGGGTCAAGGCCATGAATGAAGAACTTGAGCAGATTGAAAAGAATAACACTTGGGAATTGATTCCTAGACCTAATGATAAGACTGTCATAGGGACCAGACGGATATTAAAAAACAAGATAAATGAAAAAGGAGATGCTATTCGAAACAAGGCCAAACTTTTTTGTAAAGCATATGCTCAACAAGAAGGTATAGACTTTGAAGAAACTTTTGCATTGGTTACCAGACTTGAAGCCATAAGAATATTCCTTTCTCTTTCTAACTTTTAGAAGTTCAAAGTATATCAAATGGATGTGAAGTCTGCCTTTCTAAATGGAGACTTAGAAGAAGAAGTGTATATTGAGAAACTAGATGGATTCATCCCTGGAAATGATACAAAACTTATATGCAGACTCAGAAAAGCTCTCTATGGTCTTAAACAGGCTCCAAGGGATTGGCATTATCATCTGGAGAAATACCTCCATCAACAAGGTTTTTAAAAAGGATCAAAAGATAGAAATCTATATATAAAAATTGATTATGATAAATTGCTAATACTTGTTGTGTATGTTGATGATATTATCTTTGGTAGCAATGAAAAAGCCATGAGTCAAAACTTTGGTTTGGTGATGGAGAAAGAATTTGAAATGTCCCTACTTGGTGAGCTCACATACTTTCTTGGTTTACAAGTCCAACAAAACAAACATGGTATCTTTATATCACAAAACAAGTACCTCAAGCAGATCATGAAGAAATATGGCATGGAGGATTCGAAACCAGTATGTACCCCTATAGTAACAGGATGCAGCCTCAGCGCAAATGGTGAATCAGTAGTAGTACATCAACCAACCTATAGATCCATGATTGGTAGTCTACTCTATCTAATAGGTACCCGACCAGACATCATGCATTCAATGGGAATAGTTGGAAGATTCCAAGCAAATCCAAAACAAGCACACCTTCAGGGAGTTAAAAGGATTTTCAAATATCTTCAAGGAACACAAAACTATGGCTTATGGTATCCTAGAGATATAGATCTCACACATGAATATACAGATGCAGATTGGGCAGGAAGCATGGATGATAGAAAAAGTACTAGTGGTGGTGCATTATTTATGGGTTCCAGATTAGTATCTTGGCTTAGCAAGAAACAAAGTTTAATTGCATTATCTACAGCTGACACAGAATATGTGGTTGCTGCATCTTGCCGCACACAACTCCTTTTCATGATGCAAACATTGTAGGACATTAAAATCACTTGTACTCCACCTATATCCATTTTATGTGATAATACAATTGCAATCATTATTTCAAAAAATCCATTCATGCATTCAAAGACCAAGCACATACCTATCAAATATCATTTTCTCCGGGAACAAGTGCTTGAACAAAAGTTCAAATTGGAATATGTTCCCTCCAAGGAACAAGTTGCTGATATATTCACCAAACCACTGCCGAGGGAGACATTTGAATACCTCATACAGAAGTTGGGAGTAGTTGATGCATCATCTTGTTGTTGACATTTATCTGT
The DNA here is from genome assembly GCA_000404065.3 of Pinus taeda. Taxonomy (NCBI): domain Eukaryota; kingdom Viridiplantae; phylum Streptophyta; class Pinopsida; order Pinales; family Pinaceae; genus Pinus; species Pinus taeda. The sequence goes on along the minus strand of APFE031380185.1, from coordinate 151,329 downwards.
TTCAGAGAAAAGTGGTTGCACATGAGTTTCATGAAGAGCATCCACGTACATATGCCAGTCTCTGTGGATACAATCGCATATATGTTGATTTGAAGAAGTGTCTTCTATCATATTCTCCTTCCCTTACACTCAAAAAATCTTCTTGCCATGTCCAAATATAGTACTTGCAAATGAAAATCACTCATGAAAAAATGACATTAGTCTCAAACCTCCTAGTCTATCTTTCTTCATGAAAATTAGCGATTGACCTGGGATTGGGCAATAGATAGGGAGGAAGACTTAGGAATTCTTCATTGCATAGTTTCAAAGGCAAGGGTCGAGGTACTGATGCTTGTGACTATGCAATGTGTAGCACTGGAAGCTTGATAAGCAATTCTATGGATTTCAGGTTCTCAGTGAGGCAGACTTGATACTTGAGACTGTGTAATGCTAACCATTGAAAAACACTAGTTAGTATATTTTGCAGTTGTGTCATTCAAGGACTTAGGAAAATAGATTCATGACTGAGAGTGTACAATGTGCATCAAGGTACTATATGGGAGGTAGGATTACATACTTTCTAAGGGTAGGGAGGCAATCTGTGAGAACTGTGACTGTATAATATGAAGACCTTCGAGGAAATTATTGTGCATTGCATAGTTCTAGTAGGAAGCATAGGCTTCTTCTGGCCCGAGACCATGCAATGTGGAGTTCGGGGACACATTTTAGGAGGAGGTTGACCAGAGAAGGATCAATTGCATAAAATATCTAAGTGTGGTCCAGAGATAAGAGACTTGGGACCAGAACATGACTTGAACATGATCACAAAATTATAGATGATAAACCACTTGAAAAGGAAGAATTTTCCATCCAAAATCAACATATCCTCATCAAAATGACTACATAACAATATTTACCTCCAAGTGTAACACTTAGGATAGACTTTTTGACGATAGTGACGACACTAGTGGGATAGTGCATGAAACTTTAGGAATGAGTCTAATAAATTTCCATATGATAAATATGACCCATTGGTATGAAACATGCTTCTTGAAATGAATAGTATCTCCACTTTTACAAAGCATGACACTTATGATACATTTTTGTGACGCAAGTGATGACACTAGTGAAAAAATGATTAAGACTTTGCAAGTGTATCCAATGCATGCCTTTATGATAGATATAACATAGTAGTGTAGGAGTATGAATTAGAGCTACCCTTCAAGAATTCACAATGGCATCTCTTTGACTAGATGCAAGATGTTTGTAACCAAAAGTGAACACTTGCGATAGTAAGAAAAAACATGAAATCAATTCTTGCAAAAGCTAAAGAAAGTGAAAGAAAGACATGCTATGGAAAAAAATATACAAATGCTCCACCTGTAGAAGTGAAAGAAAGAAAAAGAGAAAGTTGGAAAAGTGGAGGCGATACTAATGAAAATAAAAAACAATGTAAACATTGGAATGGGGACTATAAACTCAAAACAAGAACTTTGGCCAATAAACACCCAAAAAACATGAAAAAAAGTGCTAAAAACGAAAAGTGTGTATACTGGAATGATAGCTTTTTTTAAGGGTCAATTTTTAATGTTTTTAAAAAATGGCAGTAAAACTAAAAGTTTTTTGTGCAAAAAATAGTTGTTTTGAGGAAAAAAATGCACTAGTGTGTTTGGTAGAATAACATTTGTTTTCCTAGGTATAATTTCAACATTTTTTAGTAATGGCAATAAAGATAAAATAATGGGATCTATAACACCTAAGGATTCTATCAATTTTCATCCATGTTGTTAAACATATAATAACATGACATTAAAGATCACTAAAATTATAATTTTTTTCAACCATAACATGAAATATACAAAATGATTTGCAAATTCTTCAACCATAGAATTAAAAAACCAAGGGATTATGAACAAATTACATGACTAAATTAATCAAATGTCATTACTTGTATATGGTATGAAACATACATTATATCTCTAAGTTATTGTTCCATTGTAGATATTCCAAATAGTAAAAATCATCATAATTAAAACATATAATCCAACAAACATGAAGATGACTCATAACTTCATTTAACACCATATGGAAATCAATTTTTTTATTTCAAGATACAATGCAAGCATCAGTTATATAAATTGTCTCAGACAATTATTCAAAATCACTAATATTTTCTTGCACACCATCAAAATTCACATCTTCATATGAATGACTGGATGAATATGAAGATGTTCCATATTTGTCTCTTTCATCAACTAGTGCCCCATCTGAGTCCACATGCATGCCCACCATTTAAGGTTTCAAATTTCTTCTAGATCTACGACTAGTTTCAGTAGACTCCCATGTCAACGTTTTTCCTTCTTGTAACAACCTCTTCAAAATCTATATCATCTTCAAGAGAAGATTTCCTCTCTTTTCTAAATTGAAGTCATAAAAAAGTATGTCAACATCCTCCAATTTTAAGAGGTCTGTGCGGCAACGACTTATATTTATACCCTATATTTTTCTCTTTCCGCCAATTTTTTTATCAACTACCATCTCTCACTTATAGACACCATTGAATGAGTGTGTATTTGTGACATACCAATGTACTTCAACACCTGCAACATATTTTTCTATAATGACCTTTATAACATTAGCAACCAAGAATGGATAGCCATTTGGATCTCCATCCGCTAGCATTGTGACCATGCAACCCTCCTTAATATCTTGTACTGAACCACTATAAAGGTCTTCCATGGCTTCAGATTGTGCATGAAATCTTCTGGAACCAATATTCATTTCTCTTTCCTCTCCCTATGAAGAATTAATAATACCTCGAGATTGTTGTTGTTGAATAATGTTTCTTTTCCTTATGTTCATTTGACACATTTTGTGGCCAAATAAATGGATTTGTCAAAGTTATATCTTGAGTTGTTGTTCTTGAAATGGTATCACTTTGATTATTGAAAAAATACTCCAACCAAACTGAATCAACAATATCAAAGTACTCATATGTATATCTAATTCATTTTTTAATTTCTTCTAGGTAATCAGAATAATTTATATCTCTATTCTATCTCCCTACATTATGAACTTCAACAACTAATTGTAATAAAAATATACTTGATGCAAATATTGGATGATTTGGAATGGAGTTCAAAAATTCCAACACTAATTACAGTGCCCATTCTGCAGTAGTTGATTACTTCTTTCCCCATATTAGTCTTTCCCATCATTTTTTTGATACAAAATTGGTGTTGGAAGCTAATTTCATTAACTTGTTCAATGCATTTCTCTTCACCATGCGATCCCAAAGTAAATCTTCGCATGTCAATAGTTTCTTCGAATAGATCAAAAGTAGGCTCTAGCGTCTACAATTTCTTAATACATTCAATTAATCATGGCAAGATCCCAACTTTCTTCCTCCTCAATGTGACTAAAAAATGACTGAACATGTGATCAATATGGTCATGAGTGTGCCCAACAAGAAGGAAACCAACCTTTACCTTCTAAAAATGATCAATTCAACAAGAATGTTTAGATATCCATAAATAATCTAACTTTTGTTTTCACGACAAGTGTTGTCCAATTGTAGATACAAAACTTTAGGAATATTACCAGAACAATGAGAAAGCACATCATGAATTATGATTATTGTCATATTTTCATCATTATGAATATTTGGAGTTGTGAAGTATACCCTTGGAAACATTTTCCCATTGAAGACCATACAACTGACCAAGTGATACTGAATAAGATTGTCTTCCTATAAAATTTGGGTGTGCGAACAAAATGTGATAGAAGTGTTTTCTTCTGGTCCATACCATCAATTATAAAACCTAGATATTTATTTGGATTATCATAACACTTCTTTCGATGCTTGTACAAAATTTTCCTTTCACTTTTTTGTTGTTTGGGATGCTCTTGAAGTGCTTTGACAATGGAATCTACACCATAAAGGAAAGTCATCAAGAAATATGTTTTCATAGTTGATGACTATACACTTTTAAAAGTTAAAGCTATGAATTCTTACCTCTTTCTCACCCTTCACATTTATCCCTTTTTTATTTAATAAAATCACATGCACTACAAATCCCCATCCTTGTCTTCTTAGCAATACAGACATTGTTGAATTATTTTTCCCATATCTTCAAAAAATATCGATATGTAAGAAATCGACCATGTCCCTCAACACCTTCTATATATTCTTGGTATAAGTTGTAGATTTCTTGTCTTGAGAAATTATGTAGAATATGTATTGTCTCTCTGTTTTGCATACACCCTCCATGCTTTGAAAACAAATCTTTCATCCATGACATTGCAGTATTTGATAATGGCCCAAACTGTTGTCTATGACGTTCTTCTAAATAAAATGTGGGATAATTTTCTAGATTTTCTTGGATTCTTGACATACAAAAATTATCCATTGAATGAAACATTTTGAAAAACTTTCTACAGATAAATAAAGACCCAATATGATGATCATAACCTAACAATGTAGATTGCATGGACCCCACTAAATATGAATTTTTCACACTTTTATTCATTGACGAATATCTCTTCCTTTTCTATAATGAAAACTTGAAATCCATATGTTTCAAGCAATATTTTTGACAAAATTCACTTTAAATGAGAGTTTTGATAGAACTTATTTTTGGTTAGATATTCCGCTCTACCCCTTGCATAACTAGAACATCTTGGATTGATATGAAAAGGCTTTCTCCTACTCCTTGATATAATATTTCCTCGCAACATCTCCATCATTGGATCATCATTTGTATAAGCATTTCCATCATCATTATGAGGAATGTTATCCTCACTATGATCTTAAATGCTACTCCCATAGTACTTAGAATTAGGACTAAATGGAAAATTTGACTCGATGTTTATTGGATATTCTTCATCATGTGAATTGTCAGTGCTGCTCTCATAGTCCATACGATTAGGACTAGGTCGAAAATGTGACTCTTTATTTACTGAAACTTCTTCATATTGCCCTTCATCACTGTTGCTCTCATAGTCCTTAGGATTAGGACTAAGTTGTTCATCCTGTCCTTCGCCACTATTGGTCTCATAGTCCATAGGATTAGGACTAGGTGGAAAATGTGACTCTTAATTTATTTGAAATTCTTCATCCTCACCTTCATCACTTCTTCTCTCATAGTCCATGGGATTAGGACTAAGTGGAAATGATGACTTCTTATTTATTTGAAAATCTTCAGCATGCTCTTCATTACTGTTGCTTTCATACTCCATAGGATTAGGACTAAGTGGACACCATGACACTCTATTCATTTCAAATGATTCATCATGTTTTTCATCATTTCTTCTCTCATAGTCCATAGGATTAAAACTAGGTGGACACCATCACACTTTATTCATTTTATATTCTTCATCATGTTCTTCATCACTGCTGCTCTCATAGTCCATAGGATTAGGACAAAGTGGACACCGTGACTCTCTATTTATTTGAAATTATTCATCATGATCTTCATCACATCTACTCTCATAGTCCATAGGATTAGTACTAAGTGGACAAAGTGACACTCTATTCATTTGAAATTATTCATCATGTTCTTCATCACTACTACTCTCATAGTTCATAGGATTAGTACTAAGTGGACACTATGACACTTTATTCATTTGAAATTCTTCATCATGCTCTTCATCACTCATGCTCTCATAGTCCATATGATTAGGACTAAGTGGACACCGTGACACTCTATTCATTTCAAAATTTTCATCATGCTCTTCATCATTGTTGCTCTCATATTCCATAGGATTAGGACTGAGTGGAAATCGGGACTTTATTTATTTGAAAATTTTTATCATGCTCTTCATCACTGCTTCTCTCATAGTCTATAGTGTAAGGACTAAGTGGAAACCATGACTCTTTATTTATTTAAAATTATTTATCCTGTCTTTCATCAGTGTTTCTCTCATAATCCTTAGGATTTGGATTAACTCGAAGATCTCACTCCCTATTCATAGTGGAAGAATATCCATTATATTATTCAATATGAATAAAGTTGGTACATCACAAAGATGTTGATGCTTCACAAAGAGAAACTTCACTATTAGAAGAATCCATGCCTTTCAAATAGTAGAGGTTGAATGATAAAAATGAAATCTATCCTAATTATAATATATAGCCGAAAGAATGAAAATTTCCCTTTAATGTTTCCCTAAAAAATTTTGCTGAATTTTTTCACTCCAAAAAACTATTTTTATATATTTTCCTCCATAATTTTTCCTACAATTTACTAAAAATTTTAAACTATAATTTTCTTATGAAATAAATTTTAAACTAAATCTTAAATTAAAATTACTATTATTAATATTTACTAAACAATTGAATGTTTTTTTTTTATTATTATTATTATTATATCTTCTAAAACAAATTAACCCCACATTCATCGTGCAGTAAAAGAATTCCGTAATGTTCACTTTCTCATAGTTCCCTATATCACCATAACATAATTTAGATGTTAAAGTTTTTTATAGTAAAAAAATGAGTCCCACATTAACCGTGTGGTATAAAAATTTTTAATTTCTGCTAAAAGTTAAATTTCATTATCACTATTCCTCACATCACATCAAGGTTTTTCGAAGTTCGTTAAAAGACTTGGACTGAATTTTTGGAACAACTACATTCCTATCAACAACATATTCAATGGAAGATAATCACATTTGAAAGGTTAGTTTCTCTTTTTTCTCTATGGAAGTTTTAAAATTCAATAGGTTTAATGAAATTAATTTTTTTTTAGAAATAAAAAATTTAGATGAGAGAGATTTACCCACTATGTCTGCAGTGGGCGTGGTGGGCCCGATCGTGCTCCCCAGTGGCCCAAAAAGCCCATGGGGTAGGGGTGTGGGGGCTGGCGCTTGACCCCCCACCTCACCCCGTGGCCCAATGGTCGGTCAGGGTGGGAGGCCATTGGGCCACTCGGGTGGGTCAGGGGGGTTGGATGCCAATACCCCCATCCCACCCCAGTGGCCCAATGGCTTGCCACCCCAACTGGTCGTTGGGCCACTGGGGTGGGGCAGGGGGTTGGGTGCGAGCCCCGCCGCCCCACCCAACAGACGAATGGACCACCACCCCGACCAACCGTTTGGCTACCTAATTGGGGCAGGGGGATGGTCCCTAGCCTCCCATCCCACCCCAATGACCCAATGGCCCACCACCCCAACTAACTGGTCGACCTCCAGGTTGGGGGCAGTGCCGATTTTCGGAATTGGACTACCACTCCGACGAGTCATTGGGCCATCGAGGTGGGGCGGGGGCTGGTTGTATCCCTCTTTCTCCACCGTGTAGCCAAATGACGAACCTGAGTGGTTGGTAGATCCTTGGAATCGGCTCTCCACCCAAGCTGATTGTTGGGCTACTGGGGTGGGGCAGTAGGGGGTTCCATTGCTTTTTTATTTCTTATTTATTTCTTATTTTTTTGAATGGTTACATTTTACAAAATTATTTATCATTTATCATTTTGTTTGTTAATTTAAGCTATTATTTTTGTAATTATGATTTATATATATGTGTATTTTTTGCAGGGAAATGGAATCAAAGAAGATTTTTGTGAATCTTTCAGCACCAAAGATTGTTAAAATTAGAGGTGGATCCTCAAAAAGCACAGTTGAAGGAACCAAACCTAAGATGATAGCTACAAATATAACAAGTGCCTCAAACGATAAGAATACGCTTTCATACTAGAAGAAATCAAAAGAATTGAGACTTCCATAAAATGTATGGTATCTGAAAGAAAGAGAAGGCGAAGATGTGTAGATATATCTGTATGAAATGCCTCTAGTGGATAAATCTAGCAAAGGTAGATAGGTTACTTTTGAGGATGAGGAAGTTGAAACTGACACTAAAGAATATGGTTCCATTAATGAGGATGACATTGGAGCTAATTTTAGAAAGGAGAGGAGCCATAAAACACAAAAAGTAACAATGCCCAGGAATGTCTCTGTTCTAGTTGATGATGAGAATGTTAGGAGGAAGAAAAGTAAAGTTGAACATTCTCAAGTAGTCATTACCAATAATGAAGATCTTAGTGAAACTTCAAAAGAAAGGAAGGAAATCATTACACTGGGAGCTGATTTATAGGATGGCATTATTAAAACAAAACAAAATGCCATTCAACAGAACTTGACAAAGAGAAACTTAATTGAGGGTGGTCCTACATCTCAACTTAATGTGAGACAAATATATAAGGCAAGTGAAGGACAATTTACAGATCAAATTAGAAAGCCACACCACCTGCATTTTCACAACTTGAATACGTTAACGAGGTACAATCCATATGCTGATGTGGTTAATTATGTGCTTCTTGTTGATCTAGTTCAATTTACCAACAAAGACGCAGTGGATAAGTCAAAATGTTTTGAATATAATTATTATGTGCTTGGGGGGGAGCATTCTCTAGAAGCTGAAAGGAAATTGATGGAGGAATATCCCAATAACCCATGTTTTGAAACAATGAAATGTATGATTTATGTTCGTTTATCAGATACAGAAGAAAAGTTATTCGCATGGGATCATAATTCAGATAATGAATATAGGATGTCTATGACTTTCATCTAAAGCCTTAGATTTATTCATAGTGAATTTGAAGAAAAGTGTGGTGGAGAAAAGATAAATGTTACTATAGATTTTCGAAAGGAATGTTGTATGGAAATAGGTTATCAAATTGAGGAGATAATCAATTAAAAAGGTGGCATAGTAAATACTAATATATTCATAGGTATTGATGACATTTTCCAGTTGGCATTTAGAACTAGAGAGATATGGGAATTGATTAATGAGATTTTTAGCAAGTGGGGAGAACATTGGCATTAAAGACCAGAAGGTCAAAACTTATAAACCAATGATATGTAGCAACAGTAACTTAGGTCCTGAAATGAAGCATCTTCTAGAAGATATGAATATCACATCTTAGAGAGCAATGCGATGAGTCAAGGATGAAAAACTTGCCAAAGAAATATTATTTCGTGTGAGGTGAGGTGAATTATCATTGGAGGAAATGTCTAAAGAATTTCAAAAGTAAGTTTGTTGAATTACTTTTACTTATTTATAGACTATAATTTTCTTTTTAATATAACATATTGTTCTTGGTAGTATTTTTTAGACATATCATTATATTAACTTTTTTTACTTTATCTATTCAGTCAAAGTTTAGATTAAAATACAAGAACAAATGGTTAAATTTTTGAACGAAGATAGTTGGGATGATGCTGTATGCAACTGTCCAGATTCAAGTTCTACATCATTTTTATTCATATGTATATTTATTTTATTTTATAACTTATACATTTATTTGCTTATTTTACTAAAGATGAGGAAGGATGCAAATAGAGCACTACATAGTTTCCGAACCTTTATTGAAAAAACTAAGATCGAAAGACTGAAGAAGCAACGTCTTAAGAATGTTTAACTTGATCAAACTCTTATTCATTTCATTTGGAATGGGCTTGAAACTTTTTAATATCAAGTAATATAAGGCGACTGTGAAGACATTGCTAAAATCATACCTAAAAGGGATTATTCCACAGTTATTGCAGATATTCCCCATGGTTTCAATATCCCAAATATTGACTATGATAGTGACCCTTATACTTATCAAGCTCTTAGTAAATAGGTTGCGGGATTTGTATAAGTCACATCATCACCGTTATGGAGATTTATGACATTTCACTCAGACACACAATTGGCAATGTTCTTGTCAAGCTTCAAGGGGAAAACAAACTCAAGGATGCAACTTACATGGTAAGACATTGAAAATTTATGTTTGATTAATGTTAAGAAATTATTTTATGTACAAGTTAATTAAACGTTTACTATTTCATGTTACAGGCAAAAGTCAAATCTTCTTAACCATGAAGGTCAACCATTTATAAATAATTGCAGGGAAAATTTTAAGAACCCCCCCTAAATTTATATGTGTAATAAATGGGCGAATCTCCATGGTATATATGAAAAATGGAAGGTGATTTCATCAGTAATATAATATGTATATATAATATTTTGGCAAATCTCTCACCAGGCATGGCGAATATTTTACTCAATTATAAAATCTTGTAAGATCTTGGCGAGTCTTTCACTAAATAATAAAACTTTGTAAAGTCCTAGTTCTTATAGACATTTTTGGGCACTTCAACCCCAATTATAAATGTCCATAAAATAAGGGATCCTAAGTCCCTAAAAGTGTTTCTTCACTGTCTAAAGGAACAAGGTCAGCTGATTAAATCATCTCCCAGAAGTTCTCCACTAAAAACTGCTCATAAATGGTCAAAACTGGACCATACTGAAAACCCAGTGCAGAGGGTGCAATGCATATCACTTTCCCAGTGTACAAGGTGCGATTCATACTGAATGGATCCTCTGTAGGGTGCGATGGTCGGGAATGGACAAATGGTAGGGACAAAATGCGAGCTGGAAGATCATGGAATCTTCTAGAATATGCCCCTCTCACACTTGCCTCTCTGTTTTTGACCAGGGATGAGAAAGAGATCATCATTCTCCAAGTGGAAGCAAGAACTATCAGAGAGAGGACACTAATCAATACCCCATTAGATGAATCACCTCCCTTCAATCATCTATATATGGATCCCTCATCACAGAGATCCAAAGGCTGGAACTTTGTATCTTATAGAAAAGTGTTGTTGCTTTTCTGGTGTATATTCATAGTGTTGGGTGATCTAAGCTTTACTTGAGGTGAAAAAGGGCTTTCTTGTTGGAGGATGATGCTGGGTCAGAACATATTATCTTTGTTCTTCATAGTAGTATGCTGTTGTGATTCCACAGGTGCTCTTTGAAGTTGGGTAGACAAAGAAGAAGCAGCAAAGCTCTATCAAGAAGGAGAGGAAATCAAGCGTAAGACTAAGGTTGGCCTCCTTTGTTCCACTCCTATATATTTCATAAAGGAAAGCAAAAGTAGACTTTACTTGTTTGTTTCTAAGATAGATACCAGTCTTAGTGGGAATAGCAGCATCCGAGTGGACACTATTCTCGGTAACACTAGGGAATCTTAGCATTGTGAACTCTTAGAGAATTTTTTGAAGAAGTATAAAACCATATATGACAAGAGCCACATGGTGGAAATATCACTGTTTTTTTCATATTTCCACGACATGGAACTTGTTCATAAAATTATAAAAAAGTCAACGAAGTACCTTATAATATGTAGGTAAGCTTATAATAGAGTTTGATACCTCTACTATGCTTGTCTTCATTCAAGTGTCATAGCTTCTATACTTAAAACTGTGAATCACAACTGTCTTAGAACTCAACTCTATAGTGTAATTAAAACCTTCGGAAATTGATTCTGACAACTCTATAAAAAGGATTAGTGAAATAGAAGCTTTTGTGAATGAGCCCACCAACTATCACTGCTAAACAATCAATCTAGACTATGAAGTCTTCCATCTTGATCACAATCGTGTTCATGATCAGGGGAGTGCGACCACTTGGCCTGAGATAATGGTCATCATAGCTTCCAATAATCAACAACCACCTTGTAAGGACATCCTAGCTCATGTCTCATGAATTTTATTCATCAATCTTAACTGATATAAATATTATAAAGATAATATTAGAATCCTCTCCAGATTCACTGTTAATACAAGGGTAAAGGGTCCAAATGAAATTTCTAGCTCAAGCTACTAGCCAATACCAACTTTGGTATTTGTGACCCCTTTGGGGGATGCAACTACCCCTACCCATTGGGTTTTCTGCCTTGTGACATAGTTCAAGGATCAACAAGACTTTCCAATCTTCCTACTCCCATTAGACAACACCTTATATGCTATACTAAGTGAATGGAAAGAAGCATTATAGAAGCTTCAAACCATGGAATATTACCTTTGTCATTACTCTGCATCCCTCAGTGACTGAGATTACAAATCAATACTTATGGAAAGAATTGTAAGAAATTCTGTGAAATAGTAAAGCATAACCTCTATTTTCAAGCAGCAAAATCAAGACATTGTTACATCAAGAGCCATAATTGATACATAATCAATGAATCAAGTCCTTGTATGGCACAGGCTTGTTTCACAACCTCTATTTTCTCAATAACAAAAACAAGACATTGTATGTGGTTATTGCCAAAAGGAAACTACGTTCTAATTTGGAGGAGGATCTTATCAAAAGACATGGATTTATTCAAAGCCACCAAGCCTAATGGGTTACTAAAAAATAAGTTGGAATATGGGATCATTATACTTAAATTCAAAAAATATGCTTTCCTTTTAGAAACATTACAATTATACAATGTTTTTTGAAAGCATTAGAATTTGAAATTCGGCCTTTCTATCAAGACAAAATTTCATTAATAGAATGTACTTTCCTACCTGAAACGTTGTATATATCCAAGAAAAACTTGAAAAGCATAAGAGAACTTAGCATAATGTACTTTCTTTCCTTCCTTAACATTCTTAAAGAGTTGAGGTTCCCAAAGTCATTAGGTAACTTTCAAAGGAAATGATAGTTAGTAATAGTCCAATTCACAACCGAAAATGTGCCACAAATATGAGGGGGCATCTCCTCCAAATCACAAAAGTGATCCAAGTTAAATTCTAGCATTGTTGGAAGCTTAATGCTCGACTGGGTGTTATTGAACCCAAACATTTTTCCAATATTCATTAAAATCTTAAATATAGCTTCTCTAAGTTCTACATGACTTTACTATGCTCTTCAAGTGGGGCACATGTAGCCTCTCCAGGTGAATAGTCTTAAACTAAGTGAAGATAAGGTCGATAGATCATTCAATGTGGATCTCTTTAAGCCCTAATTGAATACTATGTCTCTCTTAAACCCATAATTGAATACTATTAGGACTTTCAAATTTTTCATGGAACTCAAAAATGTTGGAAGAAAGTATTTGCTTCCAGAAAAGAATAAAACTAAAGCCTCTGCTTGAGGACAATTGGTGTCACACCACTAATACTTCTCCATGGAATCTGTATAGGTAAACCACAAATGCAGAATTCCATTAGAATATTGTGTTTGTTGAATACAAAAATGAAATCATTGCATTTCTTTAAAATATCTTTTGAAATCAAAATTACCGAAATTGCATATCGATAACCTAGTGGGTGTACAATAAAATTCACCTGTGTCATTCACAGAAAATATAAGAAAAAATCTAATACTATATATAAAACCATGAAAAATTCAAATTCATCACTTCTAGGTAACTCGTAAACACCCTGCCAATACACAAGTATGTTCCTATTTGTAGTTAGAAAATTTATCCAAATTACAATCTGTATACTCCAGCCTATGTTGGAAAGTTACAGAAGGATGACTAGTGCAATCAATCCATTCCTTTTAGCCCTGGATTTGTTTCAGTTTAAAACAAAAGTATACAAATATACTTGTCCAATGTCTATGCTTTAACCATTCACCTTAAGATGTTTTTACAATATAATTTCCTAAGACTATTTAATATCTTCATTATTATAAAAACCAACCTATATCCATCTTAGATCCACATCTACCACTCTTAGGGGGATGAAATCTATTTATCCCTCTAAGAACTTGGTAGACCCAGAATTAAAATGGATCTAAGATGATAGAATTTCCCCTTTAAATAGTCTATCCTCACGTGAATACCATGGTATTACCATGGGTCAATACCATGGGTTATCATAAACCTGGAGCTTAAGAATTACTATTATTAATTTATAAAAATTAATAAAATTAATAGCTGATTTTTATTTCATTTTTTATTTTAACCAAACCAAGCTAAAATGTTTAACATACATTAAATTACAACATCCATTTTTACTCCCCGAGAGGGATCAAATATTTTTTCACTCTATGCTAGTTTGCATATCATGATATTTGATACCTCTTAGGGGTTAGTATATCCATAGTAAAGATGGATCTATGCTGGTTTAATTGCTCCATTTAAATAGGCTACATTCCAGGTGAATACCATGGGTAAATACCATGTGCCATTTTGGTGAATATCATGGGTCAATACCATGTGCCATTTTTATTTTTATTAACACTAATATTAGGGTTAATAATGTTTTTTCATGGTATTAATAACAATCTAGTCCATGGTATTTTTCCCATAGTATTTTGCCCATAGGTTTCACCTAAATATAACGCATTTTTTTGAGTGTTCGTAAATATAAGGTGACTTATGGAGTAAATATAAAAAAATGTTTTATTTGTTTACCATACCTCTCATTTATTTATATTTGTATTATTTACCATACCTTACAAATATGGTATTTGGCCCATAGGATTCACTTAAATAAAACCTTTTTCTTGAGCCTTCATAAATAGAACGAGGGTTATGGACTAAATATAAAAAGAGGTTTTATTTATTTACCATGCGTCTAGTTTATTTATATTTTTATTTATTTACCATACCTTTTGAGTAAGTAAAAAAGATGTTTTATTTAT